>OZ020166.1:2529594-2692094 GCA_963971145.1 Sussaba pulchella
GGAGTGGATAATTCGTTACGACTCTTATCACATCATTCTACCATAAATTTCGCATTATTAAAAAGTCGACTCAAGCCGTACGAACATTATCCATCCGTCGATCTTTGTAGATAAGAGTCGGGTTTCTTCGCACTACTACAGAATTTTTCAGCATTACGTGCAATCAAGCAGTTTCAAAAAAGGACTTTAATCGGCATTCTTCTGGTAAAAAAAAAATTCTTTGATATTTTTAGGCATCTTTTGGTCTCAGAAGTGTTTAACCCATTCACAGCTGAGGGTTGCATTTTGTTTCCCAAAAACGTGTAATTTATTATTACTGAATGCTATTTCATCTTTAAAAAAAAAACTATCTAATTACAGCAGAGTACTGATATCACGATAATTATCGTTGCTTCGTGTCCCTCGCCCGAAATTCGTTTCTGTCACGAACTGTTGATCGTTTCATCTTCACAGAGAACCATATTAACAGAATTATAATCTACGGTTTGAATACGAGAATTCAAGATCCATTCGAATTAACAAACTTGTTACAATAAGTACGAACCGCACGTTCGTGTGCACGGTGTATGCACCGTACAGCGCGTTAGGATGCATTCCTTAATAAGTAAACAGAGCAAATGAAGGCTTACGACTAGTTGGCTCAAGAGGGCCGCCTCGAGAGACCCAGAGAGAGCGAGAGAGAGAAGACGAGAGAAGGAACGGACGACGAAAGAAGATAAACGACGAAGCGAGAGCGTGACTTGAGCCAAAATGAAATAACGGAACCGAGAGTTCCACCGTATTTAAGTTTACTCGTTGTCGTGCATATACGGCAAACTTTCGTCCACGAAATATCTTGTTAGAAGCAAACGCACGTGATAGAAGTGAATCCAGCGGTTGCCGTATGACGAATGATTGCGCACACCCGGCAAAAGCGAGTTTCCTTTCGCGAGGGACTGCAACGTAACCCATAGAACTTTCGAATCTCAACGAGTCTCCTGAGACTCGACGAATCCTCTCGTCATTTTCTTCCGGTCGAAAAGCTTTTCAGTGGAAACCGCGGAACCCCAAGGTAGCCGTGGAACACGGAGATGAAGAGGAAGGAATGAAGAGACAGACCCCGAAAATGTTCGAAAAAAAATGTTGGTCGTTAAATTTTCACGGTTACTTTCCTTACCGATCGACGAACGAGCTTTTTCAGTCGGAACGCCAGTTGCCGGAAACTTTCCGTTCCACATTTTACCAAGAGCTGTGCCCTCGGTCCTATTAGTTACTTACACACTTACATCTTTAAAAAAAATTTTTTCCTCACTTTTCTTCGTCGCTTCGGCACGAAATGAAAAAAAAAACCCCGAAAAAGAGAAATAAAACACGTTTGATAGGAAATCGTGAAGTGAAATAGCGTAACAGCCGCTACGGTATGAAGAGGATTGTTGGGTGTACAACGAAACTGATTGCGCCTCGTCGTGGCAGTGAGCACGGCAACGTGAGCTCTGTATCACCACCCCCACCACCGATCTCCGGTGTCTCCGTTGCATCCGCTGATAACGCTTTTTGTGTGTCCGCGACGCGAGAGCTTTCACAGGATGAGTTCGCTTTCCCCCTCGCCTTATCTCAATGCATCCCGAAACGAATTTTCCTCCGAATAATACATATATATAGGTATTTCGTTCTTTACAACCGGTAATCCGAATTTCCATTTCGAAGCTTCGTTCCGGATTAAATTTATACCGGTTCAACTCTTTTGGTCTAACGAGGACACTTCGCGGTAGCCGTTCTAATTTATAATTAAGACGAAGTCGGGACCCACACATGAGTTGTAAATTTTAATTATACGTTTGTGCCCGTGAATCCCGCGTGGATGGAAAAAAAAAAGAAAATTTCTTCCTCTCTACCCCGCGTACCAACGTACTTGCACACACGGAGACGCGGACACACGGAAAAGGGAGTCAAGTGATGACTTTCAGTGTCGCTGGAAGACTCGAACGAGGTCATGGCAACGAGACGACCGCTCGCTCTGGTTACGGTCGATTATGTATATGTGCTAGGATAGTTCTTATTCGGGTCATTTTCGGATTTTTATCGCGCCGGAATCTCGATCGATTACAGAAAAAAATGAAAAAAATGAAGGTAAAGTTGACCTTTCTGGTCCAACTCGTGGTATCAGCCTTGGAGGAGGTAAAATTTTTCGATTGGAGTATAGGCAATTTTTCTAATATGATTCGGTAATTATGTTGGCGGGGTGATTAATTATTCCTGGAAAAATCTAATATCTTACGGAATTAACAGATATGAATCCTACTTTCACCAATGAAACGGACATATATGGGTCATATCATTCCACGTTTTCTAAAGGTTATCCTCGAATTTATTGAAATGATTTTGAAATAAGAAGAATATTGAAGAGTCCCAGCCCCCCCCCCCCCCCCCGCAGTGATTGTAGTTATTCAAGAACGTTACGAAGGTATTTGACGTCAAATTTGATGGATGGGACCCCGGGACCTTTAGATGTTTTAGCTTTCAAAATTATTTGAATAAATTGAATAACAATCACCAGAAAAACGGTGTAAATGTGGCATGGGATGACCCATATATGTCAATTTCACATCGGATTTGTTCAGGAATAATTAGTTACCCTGTCATTATATTTACCGAAGTATAGAAAAATTGCATGTATTTTAAACAGGAAACTTCGCCTCAAGTCAGCGCGTAGCAAAGTTAGACTAAAAATATCAAACCATTCTTACCATTTTTGTATTTTTTTTGTAACCGATTTAAACCCCGACGCAATCAAAATTCCCAAAAATAACCCAAAAAACAATCACTTCTCAATATATTCGTACACCACTGAACCAAAAGCGTGATAGTGCGATCGATTCAACGATCTATCAAATTGATTATCCATCGATTATATCAATCGATCGTCGATAATATCCGAATCCGGAATCCGATCGTGCGCGTGATGTTACGCAATCGCGGGCGTCCTCGTCCAGCGTTGCGGACAAGGAATTTCCCGGTAGATGAAAATACCGGTACTCACTGTCAAGGTAATCGAAACAACGCCGCGCCAGTCGTACGGAACCCCGCGAATATCGTTTGCACCACAATCTCGAGACGATTGAATTACCTTGTACGATATTGCACGTCGTGGCTCACGGACGTAATGGGAATGACGATCAAATGTGATTATTATTTTTACGCAACGATGAACCGAGACGCGAAGCGTTTGTAATTGATGGTTGCGATTAACATCGCTGCTGGGAATTTTCATTGCTCGTTGAGTTTGTTGGATATTTTTTTATTTGCTTTTGTTTTTTTTTTCTGCAAACTATGTACATGTTATCGAAAAATGTCTTCGCTATGGATAAACACCACTGAATAATTACCATCCGCAGCGGTCCCGGTAAAACTATTGATCCAAAGCGAGGACAAAATGGAACGCATGGAGAAATAATAGATAAGAAAGTTTGTTCATCACTGAGAAAATATATCGTATTTAATTAATTTTTTTATTATACGGATTTATATTTACGGAGTGATAAAACTGACGAAGAATTTATTTTTGTAATAGTCGGCATCGTGGACATGATAAAACTGTTGCTGCCAAGAATTTCATCATCCAATTGTAATGTTTAGAGTAAAATCGCGTTTTAAATAATGACACTCGGGGTTAAAGTTGATAACAATTAGAGAATGATATATTTAGTAAAGAGAAGGAATTAATTTTACACGCCCGTCTTGCTTAACGGCCTCAAGCCAACTGACAAAATTGCAGCGTCGCTAAACCGTGACTCTCTATACTGCGTACATGTACCATACAGTCTTGAACACTACGTAATATACGGAGTAACCATTCTCCGGCGGAATGGAGCTTGATAAAAATAAATGAGTTGCTACCTCATTGATAAGAGAAGAAAAATTAAACACTTGTCTGGTAATTTTTAACGATAAACTTCAATAGTCCGCTCAGCAGAATAAAATATTATATTCTAATTTATGCTCTTCAGACGTTCCAATTGATTCTTTTTTATCATCTGCATTAATTCAACATATCGATTTGCACCAATTTAATCGATTTTTCCATTATGTTTTCAGCTTAACGACGGAGCTGTGAAGAATCGACGATAAAATTCTTTTAAAAAAAAAACAGAAATCCTGGCGGAGTCAGCTCGGCCTCGTCTTGTATCATCCGTGCAGTCGTCCAGACTGGACCCAACGGAAGCGCGGACGTGAGAATTCGTGCGCCTCGTCGAAGTGCGACACGGGTGTCGATAGCCGATCATTCACAATAGACGGGCACGATGGCTGATGATTCGGCCCAGGTGAGTTCTTCATTTTCCCGGCGATAACATCGTACGCGGAAAATTGCTTGCATTCCTCTAGCCTCAATTGTGCCATTTATTATTTTTCCAACCAAGCGAAAATAATCTTCAAGCGACTTTCCAACGACCATTTTTTTTTTTTTTTTCATTTATATTACTGGCTTCCTGCATTTTTTTTTCTTTTCAAATTGTTGCTCGTTCAATGACGACAATAATTCGTCGACGAAGGCCGAAGTCCGCGAATCGTTCGGATGCCGTCGTTCGAGCCGTACAACCTCGATTTTACTTTGTGTTATATATCCATCGACGCGTTGCCTCCGGCGATCGAACGCGAAACGATCGTGACGCGTCGTGGCTGGTACCGCGATTGCTGTAATACCACACAGTGGCCGAATCTACTTACCTTATCACGTCGCTATGTTGAACCTTCGTCCATTCGGTTTCGTGAAAAATCGCGATTTTTCGGGTGCGGAGCGAAGTTTCGGATATTAAATGTTTCGAAATCGAATAAAAATTTTAAAATAAATCGAATTAAAATGCTTGGAAAATAAATGTTTCAATTCGGCATGGCTCCAACTGTCAATGTCCCGAAAAATAATAAAAAGAAAGCAGACAGGATAGATTTGAACAACAGTTATGCTACGGATTTAGGAACATTTATTTTTTAATTATTTTGATTCGATTTATCGACCCGTCGAAACATTGAATATTCGTAACTTCGATCCGCACTCGATTTTTCATTTTGTCATAAATTCTCACACCTCAATTGAGGTTTACGTAGCGAAATTAAAGGATCGCGCGTCGTATTTTACCCCGCGAGAGTGAAGCACTGAACACAAAGTTACGTCTTGTCTCGTGGCGCAGTCTGTTATCAACGGAATCGCGAGAGTGCGATAAAAGCGACGTCCGTAGAGTTCGCGTTGATGCAACCGCAACGATCTTGAGCTTTTCTCTAAGCGACGACGAGGCTGCATACACGGGGGATCTGACTAACCGCCGAAGTAGATAAACCCGAGTGGGGTCAGACACCCCTTTTGCGCCCGTTCTCTGCCCACTTTATTTTCTACATCATTTTTTTTCTCGGCATATGCGGTCTCTTAGCAATTTGCTCTACTTTATTTGCACGTAATATATCTGACCCGTTGTTTTTCGTTTGTTTTTTCGTTCGAAAAATAAAAAAAAAATAAAGGACGCAAGTCCCAGAGTCGAGCATAACGAGTTACGATTTTTTTTATCGGCGTACGCAGATGGTCGAAGGACTCAAAGACGCTGAATGAGTCGGTAATGAGACCGTGGGTAGATCCACGCGCTCCGGCCTGTGAGTACCACTGTCGAACATCGTTACTGCGTAACGAAAAAAAAAAAGAAAAAACCAGGAGATAAGCTCCGTTCAATCATTATGCTCATCTCTGATTATTTATTTTCATCCCGATCTGTGTTAATTCACGAGAATTTGTAAAAAAAATTGGTGCACGTTAGGCATGTTGAGACGTTTGATGATTGTGGATTGACAAACGGATACCAAAAAATGTCCGTGTATCCTTCAGCAGCACATACGATGGCCGATTCACGCGGCTTCAAGCCAATAAATCAGCTGTGGAGCGCGGCAGTTTCGGGTGATTTGGATTCCGAGTGTCTTTACGAGGAAATCCCGGGTCTGTCGTCGTCGCGCGAGGTTGTGCCTGGCGTTGAGCCGCGCGTCGGTGGAGTCACGGCTTCGACGATAGTCGTTGCCGGGGAAGGCACGCTAGATCGTGCGCGCAAGAAGAGAAAGGTCGGCCACGATCATCATCATTCGCAGCAACAACCGGAGCAACAGCCGCAACATCAGCAGCAGCAACATCAGCAACAACAACAGCAACAACAACAACAAAAACAACAGCAACAGGAAGAAGTACTTGTACGTCGCCTCGACGGGGACGATTACGAGGCTACGCGTATTGGTACCAGGGTGGAGGATCATCGATATGCCCAACGTGGTTATTACGGGGAGCAAGGCACAGGCGGGGAAATCGAAGCTGGTGCGACTTTCAAGCTGACGAGGGATAGAACCGAGGCCGCACGGTATTTGCAATCAGCGGCCGCAGTCGCGGCTCATTATCATCAACACCAACAGCAACGTTATTATCAGCATCATCACGCCGGCAGTTTGCGACGTCCGGGTGCGAGGCCGCGGCATCATCATTTCGCACGGGGCCTCTTCAGTGATGAGACGCAAGAAGAAATACAGGAGGACGATGAAGCCACTCTCAGGGAGTTGCTCGTAAGGTACGTTCGTACGGGATCTACTACCATCGATAATCTGGAAACTATTTTGTTAAAGATATGCGTATAATTTATTTATTTTTTTTTGATAATAATGACAATGAGACGGTGAATGAAAAATGGAGTGTTGGATAAGTTAGAGTGAGAGGAGCCCTGCTGATCGAGAGTACAGCCGAAATCACGATGAACAGAACAAACCGGACTTAAATAATGTTTCTGTAAGGAAATTCTAGTGTTTATGCAGTCGCCGTCTATATTTAATTGCAAAGAATAGTCCGGGGCGTCTGCGATGTCGAGAGATTGACGTACACTCGAACTGGAGCCTTAGTCTCTCTCAATGACGCTGATTACATAGTTTTGTTATCTATAAGCTCTCTTGATTATTTATTTGTTTGTTTTTTTTATTTATTAATTTTTTTTTTCTTCAACTATCGATATAACTTTATTGTCTCGTGCGATGACTCTATGACACATACGTCACTGAGATGAATAACCTGTCAATAGTATATATACAATACTATATATACGTAGATGATTGCCAGGACTGTCGATTGTTGCTGGGACTGTTACATTCCTATAAACATATATATTCATAAATATATATACTGCCATTACTACTATTTTCACTGCATAAACTAGAGAGTTATAGGCTATTTTTTGTTCTCTATATTTTGGGTTTGACGTTATGTTTAATTCGTTTGAAAGTTTGCAACAACGAGGGAGTTTATTGTAATATATTTACATGATATGTCGAAAAAACGCAAGGCGCTCCCCCGCTTTCGTTTTCAATTACACTTACAAAAACACTTACACGTCATATACGAGCACACGTTGTAATTGGTAATATCTACAACGTGCACACAAATGTTCCATAATTTTCGAGAATGCAATCAAACGCTTGGCCATTATAAATTTATGATTAATATTTGTTTACATCATTTTTTGACATCAATCACAGGCTCTAGACTTTATTATTATGTACATACAACGCGTTCAACGAACAATATCACGGCATAGAATTCACCCGCGTAACATGTACTTACCGCAAATATAATACCACTCGAGACACCGTGTGTGAGTGTTTTTATACGTTTTTTTTTTTTTTTTCATTTTTTTTCTTCATTTTTTCGTATACGTTTGTTACTTGGAAAGATTACTCTGGCTGCGACGCTCGCAGGCTTACCACTGGTTGCTCATTCACTTCGTTCATATTCCCTCCGCCGGACGGTCGCACAAACGAGTCTCTTCGTCGCGTTAGTATTCAAAAGCCTAGACACCTTTTAACAAGAAAAATTTCAACCGAAACTTCGAGTCTCGCACCAGCGACTACGCTTGCCCATTAATAATTATTTCTTGTTCTCGTTTTTTTTTTCATTTGCTTTTTATTTTTCTCCGGGGGATTCGCTGGTGTGCCCGTCCGGGCAATATCACTCATGATGTCACGCTGATTTTTTGTCAATTATTTTACGCCGTAATCATCATATAAACGTGCGATTATTATCCTCTTTACGACTTTCTCAGACGAGAGATATGAAATTGAGATGGAAAGAATCAATGGAAAAAATATATATTTTTAACGAAGATAACAAAAACCGGGAGAAAGGAAAAAAAAAAACGTAAATGAAAGTTAAAAGAATAAATGATTATTCTATATCGATGGGCCGTTCGTGATTGCAATGTCTCGCTCTCTCGTGGACACGCGTGCGTCCACTAATGATTGCGATGAGTCGGTTTGTTGCCCCCTATTGGTATTATCATTTTTTTCTTATTTTTTTTTTTTTAATTCCCAATTTTTATGTTGTTTTTTTTTTTTTCTCATATTCTGGCAGGGGTGAGTAAGCTGGCGGCGCGTCGCAACTCGGCGATGATGCACCGCGTGCGCGCGCGACCCTCTCAACGTCGACGACGGCGCCGTTGGCGTGCGTGTGCGTTTAACCGCGAATTAAATTATGCGTGATTGAACGATTAAAAATAATTTTTAAAAAAATAATGGAATACAGAAAAAAATACGTAACCGAAAATGATACGACACCGAAGCCGACGACGGCGACGAACGCGGTGGAGGTCGCGCCCGAGTAACGCGAGCGTGTAATTATCTAACCGCCAATCGTGAATTAAATTAATCGAACCACGACTGTGTTTCCAAACTAGGTAAAGCTTACAGATTGCGAGTAAGAGAAGGCGAGAGGGGTTTCCGCAGCCCGAAAAACTTATCGACGAGACATACCGGTCCGGTTATCCTGCTATCGTCGACGTCTCTACGCACGATCTCGATCACGGGACGAAAAAAAATAAAAAAAAAAAAATAAACAAACAAAAAAAACAAACAAACAAAACGTTCTTGTCGAAGAAGCCGGCTGTGTCGATTCTGTGGGTGATCCGGGGGTACGTTCGTTCGTTATCGGATTTCGCCGAGTGACCACGAGTATAAAGCGCAAAACAAAAAAACAAACCAAAAAAAAAACGAAATAAATATCCCCCCACCCCCTGAGGACGAGAGAGCGTAACAGTGACGGAAAAATATATATTTAAAAAAAAAAAACAAACGATAAAAAGCGGAAACGAGGAGAGACTGAGAGCGAAAACGTCGTTGTAAGACGGGGATAAGTAAGGCAGATATTATCTGCGTGCGGGTGTGAGTCAGGAAGAGGAAGTGAGTTTTGGGAGTGACGTATAGAGGCTACTGTAGTTTCGGAACACAGCCATGGTCTCCCTATCTCCCAGGTACATAACGACATCGTCACTGATTTCTCTTTCTATCTTCTCTATTCTATCTCTACTGGTATCTCTATACTGTACAACCTCTCGATCCGATCTTTAAACATCCTCAAGATCCTTTTGTTGCGGCTCATAAGACATTCATTTGTGCTGTATACGCCTTCCCCCCACTAATCTCTTCACGCCTATTCTCACCAACACACGACGCATCTGACGATATAATTTTTTTTTTTTTTCAATCTTCTTTCGACTCATCCTCGAATATTTTCATTCTCTGTCGCTCTATCAGGCTCTCACCCTAATCTACTTTTCATTTTATTCACGCATCGCTGTGCACATCAATTTCAAACTCTCGATTTATGTTCTGGTTTTTTTTTTAACGTTTTTTTCTTGTTTTTTTTTCTTCACTTTCATGCGTAAAAAACGTCGTGGAGATAACGGTTTTTGCGAATAAACGAGAGGTCACAAGCACCGCCTGCATAGTGTCCACGTCTATCGATCATAATAATTCGTCGGATGGTGAATGTCCTCATTCGTGGCTAATAAGTTCTAAATATTTATGCTAGACAATTATTTACTGTGCTCAGTCTTGCTAATTTCTACCGATTGCACAAATTTTTCGGAACTTTAAAAAGCTACTTAATTAAACAATCATATATTCTTAACAAAATGACGGATCGTATACGAATATCATTGCTTTATCGATAAAATCGTAATTAAGACTTTGATTGGAAAATCATTGTTTTTCAAGCATAATTAGATAATCTCAAAGATATTTAAATGAGTGAGACAGTTTAATCTCTTGCGCTAGCGAATGAGCACATTAACCTCATAGATTCGTAGATAAAAAATCACTTTACACGTTTTTCTTAAGTTCAATTTGCCTTTTCGTTTATTTTTCACCGCTCAGGACGTACATTAACGTTAGTATTGCATTTGGCAAAAATATATCAAACATACAGCGGTAAATGAAACGTAAATGTTGAATGAGATAAACGAAAATTTCTTTCTCTAATAATAAATAAAGGATTGCGATAAACGATTCGAAATTCACAAGAAAATGTGCACAGCCGCAAATATTATAATATCTCGTAGACAATTTTTTTTTTTATCCCAACACTCACTTACACGGAATCTAATACCATAGTACAAGCTTTGATATTATAAATTTGCAAGGAAAGGGCGCGAAGTTTTTCTCTCCGATTTTTATTAACCTTTGGACGATTGCGGAGTTGATCAAAACATTTGACACGTATTTTCTCGCATCGACGGGGTCTCACGATGGAGGGATCGAAACCACCCTTGAAAGTGAGGGATTTTTCTCCGTTTTCAGCGAGTTTTTATCGAAAAAATATTGCATTTTACGCGCAATATACATCCGTGATAAGAACGATCAATAAATTTAACAATCAACTATATTATTGTTTTTGTTGCCTTTTTTTTAATCATTCCCACGAGAAATACGTATACGTATACGTAAAGAAAATACGTGTCAAATATTTTTATCGACTCTACAATCGTTCAAAGTTTGATCGAAGTCGAGCGGAATCCTTCGCGCGGTTTCCTTCTTACTAGCATTGTGTGATTTGTCTGTTATTGTGATGTCTTTGATGCAATTTTTTCGCAATATTAATTGCGATATTGAGTCTGCTGCCGAGCTAATCGCGCTGCTTCAACAACAAAATGTCAGCTCAGCTTATAGTTATAGCCAGAAAAGAAACATTAACTTAAAAAAAAAAAGAAAAAAACAAAATCAATTAATTTAAAAAAAAAAAATTAGCAACGCGCTAAGCTGGTAGACGAGACGATTGCAAGTGCTCGAAAGTTTCGCGTGGAAAAGTTAGTTGACGACACCTTAGGGACTAGCCGAGTAGCTGGTCTTGGTCTATATTAAGTAGCGTCGCTATGTATTGTGTTACTCCCACTCGATGGGTTTCGATAAGAGCAACAGCAAAAAAAAAAAAAACCACAACGACGAAAAAAAAAAAAACAGAATTAGAAAAGAAAGAAATAAAAATCGATATTTATTCGTCGATGTGTGGTGGGGGTGTGATGTGTGTTCGCACAGTCTGCAGAAGCAGGTCAGCGTGATGAGTATGAACTTGAGTGCCAAGCTGGACGAGCTGCAGCGGGGTGACCGCCAGCTGGAGACAACCGTTGCACTCTGCGAGATTCGCACTCAACTGCAGGAACTCACCAAGAGCGTAGAGTCTTGCCAGAGCGAGGTCAGCGAGGTCAAGCGCGACATGGTTGCAATCAAGGTACGATTATCATCCGTATATCAAATTGCCGAGAAACCCACACGAAATAAACTCCGCCCTTTTGATTTCGAGCGATTCACGTTTGTTCGAACATTATGCAATACGATTGTGAATTTCGAATACTTGGGTGCGTTATCAACGTATTTGACTGTCAATTGCGACGCAGCACGAGTTAGACACGGTTCAGCAGGTGAAGGAGGAAATCGAGGAATTAAGGGAGTACGTGGATCGTTTGGAGGAACATTCGCATCGACGAAAACTGAGACTCCTCGAGCAGGTGATAAAACATCGTTACATCCAGGCACGAGTTTGTTTTTATTTTTATTACATTTTATTAATTTTATTTTTGATTGATTCGTCGTTTGTTAAACTATCATTTTATGATTTTTGTCATTCTTTAGTATACAATAAATGAATTTTTTCACGTTATGATTTTTGTTTCGTTCATTTTTTTACTACACCGTTGTAGAACCGAATTTTTTTGTGTTATTATTTATACGTACACGAATGAATTATTATTTTATTGTTTCTTGTTATTATTTTTGTAGCTGTGTGAATAAAATAATCGTACACATATTGTTTTCGTTATTTCGTTTATTTCATCGATTATTTCGACGTTGAGATGATGGTTTTCGATTTGATCGTGCGAAAATATAATGCGAATTGAGATACTTAATCGCCTGAATTTTTCATCACCAGGGTTTGACGTTTTTCCTGTCGTACGCGATACTCGCAGCGGTACTGGGTATGCTGCAGTTTGGCTACAACACAGGAGTGATAAATGCACCTCAAGGGGTACGTAATCGCATTCGATCCGACGAACACACGCGAACAACTTACCCAAATCGTTTCACGAGTACGCGCAATTTTTCTCTTGGCCATTTCAGAATATCGAGAACTTTATGAAGGACGTGTACAAGGACAGGTATGGCGAGGATTTGACAGACAGAGCCGCGCAGAGGTTGTACTCTGTGGCGGTTAGCATATTCGCGATCGGTGGTATGGTCGGTGGTTTTAGCGGAGGCATTATTGCCAACAGATTTGGCAGGTCAGTGAAAAGCTCGTTAGGTCCTATCCAAACCTTTCTCTCGCCCAAAAAAAAAAAAAAAAAAAAAAATACCATCCGTATCGAGAATTTCGTTGAAACGACGTCTCTATGCGTTAATGTACTTTGAATCAACCGTTAATCGGTGCCAAACGGACTCTCCCGATTCACAATCATTCGCTAGTTATTAATAGTGCAAAATCCATCCAATCTTCTCAAACACTAACTCAGCGTTATTGCGCATTTTTTTTCTTCCTCCTCTCCTTTTTCGTTCTTTCGAACCAAAAAAAAAACGAAAAAAAACAAACAACAAACCAAACCAAACCAAAAAAAAAAAAAACAAAAAAAACCAGAAAGGGGGGCTTACTGCTAAACAACGTGCTGGGCATCGTCGGGGCATGCCTGATGGGTTGTACCAAGATAGCCCACTCTTACGAGATGCTGTTCTTCGGGCGGTTCGTCATCGGTGTCAATTGTGGCTTGAACACCTCCTTGGTTCCCATGTACATATCGGAGATAGCACCATTGAACCTGAGAGGCGGCCTGGGCACGGTGAACCAGCTCGCTGTTACGGTGGGCCTCCTGGTCTCCCAGGTGCTGGGCATCGAGCAAATCCTTGGGACGAACGATGGCTGGCCAGTTCTCTTGGGACTAGCTATCTGCCCGGCAATACTGCAGCTAGTCCTGCTACCCATTTGTCCAGAATCTCCAAGGTAACATTATTCGCTATTTCACGGTGCAGCTGCTTCTATCCAGCGTTATCTCCTCGCCTCTTTCGCTGAGCCATTCCGGGTCAGCCGTTACGAGGCAACTTCTACAAACACTTTTCGTCTATCGTTACGCTAAATCAATCGTGAATACGAGAGATCAGAAATAATGCAACGTGAAACCTTCGTACCGAACATTCCTGTTTTATTGCACCTGGAAAACTTTATCCGGATTATTTAATTGCACGTTTATTTCGATTGAACATTTTCGTCTTTTTTTATTTTTTATTGTTGATCCTTATACGATTGTTGAATGAATTTAATTGTAGCAGGACCAACAATTATTCTCCGACATGCATGAAGTATCGACGAAAGTGTTCAATCGACGAAGGATCTTGTTTCGTCGATAAAACGTTGCATTCTGTATCAGTGCGCCTTTGTAGGAATGCCACTCGAGAAATTATTTTGATTGATATTCCGGTCTCTCTTATTCGCGATACCAATACCAATCGCGTTGACCGCATTCTAACAAAATCCTTCGACTCTTAGATATTTGCTCATTACAAAGCAGTGGGAGGAAGAAGCTCGAAAGGCCTTGAGAAGGTTGAGAGCGAGTAATCAGGTGGAGGAGGACATTGAAGAAATGAGAGCAGAGGAAAGGGCTCAACTATCCGAGTCGACAATTTCCATGACGGAACTCATATGTAGCCCTACTTTGAGGGCACCACTCGTTATTGGTGTCGTCATGCAACTCTCCCAACAGCTCTCGGGTATCAATGCAGTAAGTGATTGCGTTGCCATTGTTTCTCGCACTCGCGTGTAAACGTTGTTACGTGTAATATCAACCACGGATTTCGTCGGGCCCAAACTGACATTTTCCCAACGGTTTACGGTTACCCAATTTCCGTTTGTACAACGTTTTCTGTCTTCAGGTATTTTATTACTCGACGAATCTCTTCATAAATGCCGGATTGTCGGAAGAGAGTGCCAAGTTTGCGACCATCGGTATAGGTGCCATTATGGTCTGTATGACGTTAATTTCCATTCCTCTGATGGACAGGACGGGAAGGCGGACGTTACATCTGTACGGTCTCGGTGGCATGTTTATCTTTTCCATATTCATCACTATTTCGTTCCTCATAAAGGTGGGTAAAAATTTCAACTCCTCGATCGATCAACGACGTCGATTAATTTTAATCGTTGTAATTAATTTTTCGCATTATCGATTAAATCGTATATTTCTGTCTCGTTGAAATAATCAAATGTTTCATCGATCTTAATAATTCGTCAACGTTGTAATATTAACGCGATCAAAGATCGTTTTTCGACGTCTTTCATTGCGATTGATTTATGTATCAACGTTTTAATTTGCGCGATGCGAAATTTGACATTTAATCGCTGCAAATAAAACGAATATTACGCGTGCTTCGACACTCCGCGCACCCGTGTGCGAGGTGCTTCTAACGCTTTGTTCACAGCTGGAGTGCGGCACTGCACAGACTGTGAGAATATCACTGCTACTATATACATTTAAACGTTCACGCGTCCATCAATCGTTCATTATTATTTAACCCAAAAATTCATCTCATACTTAACAAAGCAGGTAAAGTAATCCTAACCACGCATGCGCTTTTTATGTTCTTACGTTTTACGATATTACGGGGAAAAAAACGTCTCACTAGGATCACGACACACATTTTTAGAAATGGCTACGCCTCAAGCGTGATACTTTTTTTAAATAAAAATCGCGAGATCACACAGACACACACATACACACACAGAGGACATGACACGATACCGCATGCATTTATTTGATAATTTCACATTTTATTATGATTTGCTCGTCCCATCCTCCCAAACCCTGTTCTCGACCTCTTTCGTGACTGTCTGGAGGAGATTTATTTCGGCCATTACTTATTCTCGACTTTAGTTTACCACAGTGCTCAAACCTGTTACTGAACTACCAAAATTAAATTGAAAATAAATAATCCAAATTGTCCAAAAGCATTGCTTATTCTTCTTCTGCAGTCACAAAAAAAAAAATACAATTTGCATTGCCGCAAATATTCACAAAGACGAAATTTTGAAGAATAAAAATCGGTGTATGAAAAAGAGAGAGGTCTCCAAATGGAGTTTAAAAATAATTGTCCTGGCACTCTTTCAAACGAGCATTACGCTACAACACCGCTTAAGATTAAGAAACGCCGCTGTAAATAGCGAAGCACCGAATCGTAATAAATCATTCGATGAAGACAATCACGTACATTAATTGCTAAAAAAAAAAAAAAAAAACACTTTCACTCCGTACAGGGTTGAGCTGCACGTTTGCACGAATTCAACACATACACGAAGATTATTATTATTTATTCGTTTATTAAATATTTTCGTTGAATCCTGAAGCTCCTCCAGCTGATCAGGAAAGAAGAACTCGATTCTACGGCCTGATAGGAGTTTTTCAATTTCGTACAGGAAATGATCGATTGGATGTCTTATCTTTCGGTCGTCTCGACCCTGAGTTTCGTTGTGTTTTTCGCTGTTGGTCCCGGATCTATACCTTGGATGATCACGGCCGAATTGTTCTCGCAAGGACCAAGGCCAGCTGCAATGTCTATCGCGGTTCTCGTCAATTGGATGGCTAATTTCGTTGTCGGCATTGCTTTTCCAAGCATGATGGTGAGTAATTAACAAACATTATTTCACCGATCGATGACTCATCGCCGTGTGTGAAATTTGTCACACATGTAGAGGGTTCACGGCGCATAGCATGATTTAATTTTTTTTTAAATCCATGCAGTTTTTTTCGTTTTTGCGCGATTTTAAAAAAATTCAAAAATTTATTTTTGGTCTCTAGCTTCCACAATTTTAGAGATATCGAGCTCAAATTCAGTATAATGTTGAACGACTACAGGGTGATGCTCGTTACTGAATTGAATAAAAATCCATGCAGTGCTTTTGTTTTAAAAAATTTTAAAAGGTGTAAAAAAATAGTGTGCGCATTCTAGCTGGCACAATTTTCTGGATATCGGATTAAAATTTGGTGCGAAGCTGAACTATTATCAAGAGACGTTTCGGATTGAATTTCGGCAAAATGCATCGAGTGATTCATATTTTATGTCATTTTGAAATTTTTCAAAAATCGACGTGCGCGCTCTAGCTTCCGCAATTTTCGAGATATCGGGTTCAAAATTGGTACAAAATTGTACTATTATCGAAAGATGTTTCGTATAGAATTTGGGCAAAATCCATCTTGGCGTTTAAATTTAATGCGACTTTAAATTTTTTTAATTTACCAGATCGATTTATTTATTTATGTTTTCGTCAATTTTTTTTCTCTGTTCACAGGATTGCCTTGATAATTACACGTTCCTACCATTCAGTGCATTCCTGGCCTTCTTCTGGATCTTTACTTACAAGAAGGTTCCCGAGACCAAGAATAAAACCTTCGAGGAGATTCTAGCTTTATTCAGGCACGGTCATGACAGGTATGATGGAAATAAACAAGTCAATGTGGTACCCAGTACGTACACTAGCAAACCACCGGAAAGATAGTTTCAAACCATCTACACGTCGGATTTACACGATTTTAATGTTAAAAAAAAAAATAATAATAATTAAAAATTAAAATTAAACGGTATATGCGTATACAATTTTTTTTTTTTAAATAAATATATATAAATATATATATTTTTCTATTCGTACCCAAAGGTACATATACATCAATCGAATACTGACTACGTGGGCTCAACATCGCAAACATTTGAGCTATCTTTGATCGAACGTCCGATGAAACGCAGAGTTTTAAATAAAATTAAAATAAATAAATAATTATTATAACGATATCATTGAAAAATGTTCAGCGCAACGATTGTGAGACTATCTATTCTGTACGTTATACATATTATTATTGCAATATACATAGTATATTGCTCGCCATAGTTTATTGCTCGCCCTATATTCTGTGATAAGTGAGGAGATTGCACACTTTTTCGTGCATCCACCGCGAGAATTTTGGTTAATAAATTCGAGTGTCGCATGGGGGTGCTTTCTCGAAACCATTATGTTATACTTTTTCGCAGTAATACATTAGCGAAGATGTTGATGATAGATATTTGACGATCATGTAGATCAATTTGTTATTAAAATTTTAGTTATTAATTTTTTTTAAAACGCACTCGAAGATCTAATTTGTGCGATTGGCGAATATGAAAATAGCGATTCGTTGAAAAGATTTTTCGTTGATTTTTAAATTTGAGTTGCATGAGCCGAATATTTTTTTTTTTTTTTAATTCTTCGAACATTTGCACGTTTCATATCTGCGTATTGTTTTTTTTTATTGCGGATTAGTCGCGACGATGTCTCGATTCTTTTCGTCAATCGGTAAAATCTAATCGCCTCTGGGCATAATAAATTCGTCAATGCAAAATAATTATACACGTGAGTTTACATAACAGTTGCCAATTATCATCGACGACAAACTGTCTGTAATTCTTACGATTTATTTTTAATGCGAGAGCTCAAAAAAATTGTGTTCCGACGAGTACAGAACAAAGCGTTCCAGCACGTGTGAAACAAAAATCAATCGACGTCGATCCGATCAATGCGCTAAATTGCATTTGAAAGGAAAAGAAAATAAAATGAAAAATAAAAGAAAACAGGAAAAAAATCTGCATTGACGCTATTTAAGAATTTATCGGGTTTTGCAGAACGTCAAGAGTGCACAAACTCTTTGTCAAGCGACCTCGTAGGTACTTCCTATATTGCGTGACTTGTGACGTGCATTTTTATACTGCAATTAACTTCTCACAGATGTCGATAATTATCGTAGGATTAACGAATAAGCGTAGTAAGATAAAGAACGAGACACGTGTTTTATTAGACAATATTGTGACGAATAAGTTTATTTGATATTTCGTTGTTGTTCTTTTTTTTTTTTTTTCGTAGACAAAATAATACGTACAATTTTCGTTAGTTGCTATCAGTTCTCCTCATGCCTCATGAATATTATACTTATTTATTGAGCATACTGTAAATGTATTGTTTACATAAATAAATGATTATTTCAAGGTTCTGGTACTTAAATATTATTCTTATTGTTGTGACTATTTTTATTATTTTCATTATTATTACTTATTATCATTATCATTGTTGTCATTATTATGATTATTGTTATTATTTTATTTATTTCATTTCATTGATTGTGTTTTTGTGTTCGTGAGGCAAATGAAAGCGATAAACGTGTGTATCATTGTCGTCGTAACTGTGCTTTCTGTCTGTGTTCTTCTCGGAGCAGGAGCAGCTTGCGGGACAGCAGACTATACGGGTGAGTCCTGCCTAAAGTTTGTTCTTGTGCGATGGTGGCTTTGTAATTTTTACTCGATTCTCCGTACATCCGTACTACTTACGACCCACATCAATATACATACATATATATATGAAAAAAATATGTTATACATATGTATGTGTATATTATAAACCGACAAAAAAAATTTTGTCGTGCATGAGAAACGACTCGAATCTCGTTGCCGCGAAAGCAAATTAATGAGATTAAAAATCAACGTATGGAATTAATATTTTTGTATTTGTTCCGATATTCAATCGTAACGAATACGAAAGGTCCTAAATATTGCTGCAACGAATATACTAGTTTCATTCTCATAGAGAGCTGCCTCGAAACAATAATCCCACGCTTACCTACTTTAGATGAGAAAGTGAAAGAAAATAGTCGCCGTTTATAATTGTAAGTTTCGATACGAAAACAATCTGGCATGATGTACGATAAATTACGTATTAAATATATATATATGATATACATTGTATACGTATAATTTTTATTGATGAATTAGATCATGCCGAAGCATTGTAACAACGAGTTGGATTAAAAAACAAAATTAAAACGAACAAGAAAACGCCAAATAACGAGACAAATTGTTATATTACATCGTCATAGCTGCATGAACAACTAAATACTATTATTATTACCCATATCAACAATTCGTTCGTTACTCTTTGCGTGGAAGGTACATTTCACAGTTTCTGCAAAGTTCCTCAGGGCTATTATGTGATTCGTTATTAATTGGCAGTCGTTGGAAGAAGAAGAAAAAACTCAAGCGACAAACGTATATCGAAAGAAAAAAAAACAAAAAAAATTATATAAGCCGACTACGCCGGTGGCCGGTCTTATTACATAAGAGCCCCGAAATACTTGTGATAACCTGGAGCCTTGCATTTGATCGCATGCTCCTTCTTAGTCTATCAGACCCAAATTTACCGTTCGAGAAAGAGACGTAAATTTTATTTAAATTTTTTTTCAACAAATTATCTCTCGTTTAATTTCCTTAAATATATATTTTTTACTCTTTTTTTTCAACATTCCGACGTTATTTCATGTCGCTATTTATAGCTGGCACGAGATTTTGGCGCTGTTCTGTGCGATTGCATGTTAGCGCTTAAGTAATGGTTGAGCGTAATTAATTTTTTTTCGTATACGATCTCATATACGTAGATTTTCTCTTCATACATATCTCTATCTTGTTTCGTTTTATCAGTCGAAGTACAAATACGGCCGCGCGTTGGCTTCGATTCGTTATAAAGCGTTTGAAACCGTGCTTATACTCTTGTCCTCGTCATTGCTGCGTGAAGTCCCGTCCAAAAATTGATAATTCGCAAAGTTATTGAAGCATCCAACGTGTAAAGATAATTTCATTTGTGCAACAATGAGGAGGATTGAATCTGCACCTATTTCTATCAATCTTTCGTCTTTATCGTGGTTTCGACGATTTTTATTCCTTTTTTTTCCAGTCGAATCTTCGTTACTTTATTCAATAACGCTGAAGTTATATTTTTATTAATTCAATATCTATCTATTTAGTTTATTTTTCTCTACTGTATGCTGTCGAGGTTTTGCCGAAACATTCCATCTCTGACATTTGTCGTCTACGACTCGAACTGGTCATAGCCGAACGTGTCA
Organism: Sussaba pulchella; assembly: GCA_963971145.1. NCBI lineage: Eukaryota > Metazoa > Arthropoda > Insecta > Hymenoptera > Ichneumonidae > Sussaba > Sussaba pulchella. The sequence continues at coordinate 2,549,859 of OZ020166.1, forward strand.
AACGATTCTCATGATAAAATTATTGTCAACCACACTCGACACTTCATTTTTATTTGAGCAATAAATATTAGCAAGCGTTTAGCGCTGATATATCCACGAATAATTAATAAAGGTTGTCAAAAAGTCGGCGCACCAGTTGAGGCTATTCTTCAGCTTCAAATGCATTATCGCTATGAAATAAAAAATGAAGTAACCATCAAAACTGCCCCAATGTCTTCCGGATTCATTATAAAATATGTCCACGTGATCACGAATTATCAAAACCTATACTAATTATAAAAAAACACCAGAAAAATTAATTTATACGATTTCAGACCCAAAAAGAATAAAAAATATAAACGAATAAAATTCGCACGATTTACTTTGAAGAAAAAAAACGGTTTAAAAAAAAATTAACCACTGTCACAACTGGTGTGCTCCCACCCTAAACGCATTTTTCCGTCCAAATCCCAGCAATAGAATGAACAATTGTAACCTGCATCGTTAGAAATTGCAGATGTGAAAAAAAATAGACTTTTTTTTTATCGCGGGGAAAAAAATCGAAGATTTGATTGAAAACGCGAACGCTGTGTAACGTTGGTTGTATTACAGGGAAGAGGAGCTCGCCACTAACTCTAGCAAGGAGACCGTCCTATCTGACGCCACCACTGCCAACAATATCCACTCTACCGATAAACCCATGATACAATTAAAACACGCAAACACAAATGAACAACTTAATTATTGAGGCGAATCAGTTTGTCGCGGAAGTCACGACGATCTGCGATTATCCACCACTGACAGGATATATCGCTAATACTGTCAATAGTTCGACGTAGGAGTATTATATATACATTTATATGTATATAAGTTATAACTTTTCAAATTGAAAAAATACATTCTGTAAATTACAATCACATATACTCTAATCGAATACGAATTTTTCGGCATCACCGATGAGAATCAATTATTCCATGTTGTATAAATAACTTTATTTCTTTGCGTACATATATATATTTATCAATGTACACCCATATATGTATATCATTTGTTTATGTTTACCGAAAAAATTACTTTTCACTTGTGTATGGTGTTGGAAAAAACCGCGGTCTATTACTCTCCTATAAAATTTGCGTAATACGATTCGACTATGAGTTATGACGAAAAAGAAGAGAAAGAATTACAGGCGATTCGTTGAAACCCGTTGAGTAATTTTGTCAGAATGTTATGAATTGTCGAACAATGATTTTGTTTCACTTCTACTACACAGGCCAGTGAAACGTTACAATTTATTATTTCAATTAATAATGACAATAGAAACTGTGAAATGGCTTACCATTTCCCCGAGGAATTATGCGATTACAGTTGTTGGGTTTTTGAGAGATATGAAGCCTTATAATTGACTTTCAGGAATTATCGCAAAATGGTACACTGGGCTTCGTTAGTTAATTGTTTTCCGAGATCGCATTTTCTTTGTTATTGCTGTTGGGATGATTGAATAAATATCGCACCTTCCGATTAAAAATGTAAACTTGGAGAGAATAAAAGTTTCAACTTGTCCCTATACATACAAATAGATCGAAATTCCTTCGATTGATTGTCACGGAAATTAAATGGAAAAACAAATGAAAGACAGAGCTAACCCGAAGCCCAGTGTAACTTTCCAAATACGGCTATCTCGGCGATACAAGTTAGCAAGCGACCTGCGCATCATCGATATTTCAATTTTCGTTATAATAAACAAATAGAGTGTCTCAAAAAACTGTTATTTCGACAAATACATCGCTGAAAAGCTGTTTATGCAGTTTCATATGTTTCATCGGAGTATCATCAATCAACCAAAGTTAAAAAAAAAATAACAATAATAAATAACAAATTATTCTACAGTCTCGCGAATAATCGTTGAAACTCCCATCGATGCATGTAACATCCCGGGCAAAAGTTTTTAATTCTGCCATAATTATTATAAGTTATTATTATTATTATTATTATTATTATTATTATTATTATTATTATTATTATTATTATTATTATTATTATTATTATTATTATTATTATTATTATTATTATTATTATTATTATTATTATTATTATTATTATTATTATTATTATTATTATTATTATTATTATTATTATTATTATTATTATTATTATTATTATTATTATTATTATTATTATTATTATTATTATTATTATTATTATTATTATTATTATTATTATTATTATTATTATTATTATTATTATTATTATTATTATTATTATTATTATTATTATTATTATTATTATTATTATTATTATTATTATTATTATTATTATTATTATTATTATTATTATTATTATTATTATTATTATTATTATTATTATTATTATTATTATTATTTTTTTCATTATTATTATTATTATTATTATTATTATTATTTTTAAAAAAATGTTCATTATCATTATTATTATTATTATTATTATTATTATTATTATTATTATTATTATTATTATTATTATTATTATTATTTGAAATAAAAAACGGGGATAGGGACAAAGCGAGAGAAACAAAAGCCGCAAAATAAAAAAAAATCGTAATAATATGAAGAAAAAATTGGAAAGAAAAAGAAAATTGGACAAGTCGCGTGATGTTTTCCAGGAGCATGCTAAACTGTGTGAATGCGTTAGAGGGACACATACCGCCGGCGGAGAGCGCAGCCCTGATGGTTGCCGAGGAGAAGCCACATCCTGATTCATGTAAGGCCCGTCAACCTGACCGAGAACACCCGTTTCATCATCACCACAACAACCACCACCACCACCACCACCACCAACACCACCAACACCATCACAACCACCACCCGTCACTATCACCAATTCCATCGACAAGGCAAACAATTCCTCAGACCTGGCTGTAGCTGTAGCACGATAACCAACTCCCACGTCCAACTCAACCGGCCCCAGCCTCTAATAAAAACGTCTCCCCGAGCGTTAGCCGAGACGCGTTAGCGCAAGAAATCGCAATGGTCCGGGAGCCGACGACGGGCCCTTTCCGGGTCCTCCATCTCGCTCGCCGTCGCACGAGAAGACGATTATTTTCACACGAATGTCAATACCAATACCAAAATCCGATATAACGATGCCGTCCGAACTTTGAGCTTCTCGTCAACGTGAGAGAAACACACAAACATATATAAGTATACGTAACCGAAGGACAGAGAAAAATAATTTAATACAACGTGAATTTATTTATTTTATATATATATATTATATATATTTATGTGACACAGAGGATAATATATATACATATATATATATAATTCGCGAGATTCGGACTTTATACCACGTCAAAAACGTTTTAGATCGGCAACGACCCCCGCAACGAGGACTATTTTAGGATTGCTTTGCTCACGACTAAAGTCGCTCTTTGCGACGACATTATCGGTAAGGTTTTCCAAAATGATCGTCTCTATGTGTAATTCACTTACATATATGACACAGTTTTGTGTATTAATGATCACGAGTTATAATAAAACCCGAAACCCAACACGCCACCCCCACGCCGCGAGCACAATATATACACGCGATACACGGTAGATCGCACACTCGATACACACTCGATATCTAATGTTTGTTTTATGTCTTTGTGCGTGTGTACAGTACACTCTTGATCTTTCGAGCGAGTTGGGACCGAGAATGGGCGAGTATTTTGCACAGGGAGGGGGCTGCCCTGGGTTTTACTTACGAGTCTGGCTGCTCCGGTGATGAACGGAGGTCGCTAATCTGACGTTGACACACTGGGTTATTTTTACCCAGTTGCAGTTTTAGCAAGCTGTTCTTTTTGTTCCTAAATCTCCGATTTTTATTTATTTTTTAAGGGCTCACTGACCCCTACGCGTGCTGAAAATCGAGTAAATTGGAAAGGTTAGGTAAATAAAGGTTATGTGGTGAAAAAAAATTAAATTGTTGGTGTCACATTTTTTATTATCTCTTCAACTATGAGAAAAAAATTTCTTTTCATATTAACATTGGCCACATCATAACACGAAAAATTATCCAATCTGCGAAAATGAAATAAAAATCTAGTAAAATAGTGTAGTAATTGTCTGACGGAGGACATTTTTTTTAAATAAAGAAATTACAGTATTTCAAACTTTAGTATGCAATAAAAAAAAAAGTGTCTAATAATTTATAAAAAAATGTCCAATTACAAAAATAAAAGAACCTCTCGTCAGACTGCAGTAAAAATAATTATCATGATTGAAAAAGAAATGTTTAAAATATTCAAAATTGACTGAGTTATCGTGCTGACTCTGTCTTAAAACAGAGTTTTGGAAACACAGAAAACTAATATCAATATTGAAAGAAAATAAATTCCTCTAATCAAAAAGTTAATAAAAATGTGAAATTAACATTTTTCTCTACTCAACATTTATTTTCACCACATAACGTTTATAATATTTCTTTGAAATCACTTTTCACCGCGCGCAGGGTTATATGAGCCCTTGAAGCAATTTAATCTTGTTTCATCGTACTGACCGTCCTTTAATTAGACAGGAGGCCTGAGAGTTGTTGGAATTATACATTTAATTTTTTCCATCTAACCTATCGAAGGGGTTGTTAATGGCAGATAGATGAAGTATCTTCCGGGAGAAATTGACCTCGCGTGTCAAAATCATGACCGGAGATAAGTGTGTGGACGGAAGGTTAGTGATCACATTTCACAGTTCTCAAATGGTTGCTTAATCGCTATAATCGGATCACGCTCGACGGTGAGGATCAAGGCGAGGTTTCTCACTCTCCTCCCCTATTTTAGGGGTTGTCGGGTTATGCTCATGCGCTAACTCGATTGCAGCGACGATTAGTGAAACTAAATGCTTCCTCGACAAGCGACCTACCACGATCATAACGGAAACTCAAGATTTTTCTCAGACCTGTATTTAAAACCAATGCCTCCTCCTCGTGAGGTAATTGAAACCCTTGCGATCCTTTCGTTCCTGCGCTTCGATTCGAACGGCGGCTGCTCGGGGATGAGAATCGTGAAATTATTAATCTCCCTTACTTTGTCCAATGCGTAATCAAGTTTTCGTCAAATACTCGACGGTGATCAATTACGTGAGAGTGTACTGTACATATATTTATTTCCGTATATATTACACACAAATTAATACGATATGAATTTCGAAACAAACACAAATCGGTCTACACGCGTGATAATCTATCGCTTTTTCTCTTTGTTAATTGTTAATCATTTTTATAACGTTTTGAGCAACTCGTGAGATAACTACACGCTGATTTATACTTTTTTATACTGCAATTTTTATCGGTATCACCGTCTAGCTTTTAACGAACTCCTTCTTCTTCCCCCCCCCTGAGATACTTCCGCCATCGCAACCATCTCACACCACGGTATATAGGCACAACACGTGTGACATGCACCTATAGATGATTATAACACGTATATTGCATTCTTACACCGGTAATTTTCGTTAGGAAATTGATAATCGAGGAGATTTCACCGTGTATCTATATTGTACTCAGATGTGGAAAAATCTGGGACAACGGAAATGGGTTTTTCTCTGATGAATCGTCATATGATCCGTATTGATGAGCTTATTCGTCTTAATTTGTACTTTGACTCTTGATTCGGGATTTTCGAGAATATTAATTGATATCGAAACTAACGAGATTCTCATCTTATATCCTGCACTGAAAAAATTATCTAATTAAAATAATTTGTTGTGGAATTACTAAAGTTCCTCAAGAGATTGAAAGAATGACTGAAAAAAGTGCAAACTAATATTACATCGGTCGTTTTTGATAAAAATGTTGATGATTAATAAATTACGCGAATTATATCCACTTAATGCGTTTGCAAATTATGGGATCAAGAATCGTAAATGAAATTTTAGAACACACTGAGAAATATTCATAAATTATCATCAATTAAAAAACAATTTGCTTGTGAGCTGATGAAAACAAGTTTTTCTACTTCGACTCGAATTATAATTCCTAAAGTTCTCTAAGAAATTAAAACAGTGACTGAAAAACGTGCAAACCAACATTTGTTCGTTTCTGATAAAAATATTGATAATCGATAAATTACAGAAATTATGCAAATTATTATGCAATTATTATTTTTCCAAATTATTGGACAAAGTATCGTAAAAAAATGTTTAAAACGTATTGGGAAACATCTATTTCCGATTGTGTTAGATATTTCGCAGATCTATGTAATAAACCATTCACCCAGCACATTTTTCATTGTTCCATAACGGAGAAAAGAAAAAGAAAAGAGCGATATTCACACACTCGATTGCGTGTCTTCGTTAGGCAATTTCCCGAAGCTATAAAGCAACGCTACGATCATCATACCCACTTTATATGTACATACAAAGCTGCAGCGGTCTCAAATGAAAGCCTGGAGGAATCGTTTGCTGCGTGTGTCACCAAAATCCCAAATGTTCACCCGATAATTACCACACTCTGCATGTACACCTATATTATCTCTGTATGTTTGTGAAATTCATCGTTGATTCGTAGCTCTATTCACTGTTATCCATTATATCTCGATTGCAACAATTTTTATTTCCATGCTTGTAATTATTTCGTTTTTGTCATCTAGTGAGCTAACGTGAAAAATACGTAAATTTGTTATTTGTCGATGCCAGAAATATGTCTTAAAAACTATTCTTCGTCACTCTTTTCTCTTCTTTTTTCTTTCATTCTTTTTCGTTTCAATCTTTTCCGGAATGCTGGACATTCGTTCAAATTCAAACTTGTTTACCAAAGAAATGTATTTATTAAAAAATCTTTAGAGTCCTTTCAAACGTTTGATATTATTTTGGCTCTAGTCATCATTAGATCTTCATATCATCCGCAATCTTTGTGTGTAAATGCTCTTCATTTCTTTCTCACGTTATCATTATCTATCCTCGGGTGCATTCTGCTCTTTGTATACACACGAAGAACACTGGCCTCTGTAGTAGTTAGTTGTAAAAAAAAAAAAAAAAAAAAAAAAAAAAAAAAAAAAAAAAAAAACTAAGTAAAATATTTGAAATTTCTTTTTATCTTTGTAAAAATCTACATACATATTTATAATGTTATCAGTATGTCGCAATATTGTGCGAGACTATTCGTGTGTACGAAATTATAAGCCAACAGCGTAAGGAAGTGTGATGTTAATTGTTATTTTATTTTATTTTCTCTTTCGTTTTTAAACTTAAAATTTTTTTTTCCATTACTTGATTCAACAGCACAGGGAGTAGATTACTTGGACTGAAGGGGGGGAAACATTTTTACGGCGATGCAAGAACTAGCGCTGTGTCTACTTCAAAATAACGTCAACGTTTATCGATGCATGGTCGAAAGAATAAAAAAAAAAGAAGCATGTTTGCACGTATGCTCCTCATTTTCGCGATACCTCGTCCTACGGTAAAAGCTTGACCATTCGTTTCCTCACAAGATCGATTACGCAATTTAAAAAAAATCCGATTAATTTATTCATTCCTCCTTTTCCGAAAATCTTCTTGACTTTGACAATTTTTTTTACCAAAGAAGCGTAGTAAAAATAAAACAAAAAAAAAAAAGAAAAGAATGAAAATTAAAATTCCAAGCATAAAAAAGTAGATTCGCAACGAAATAGTGACATCTTCATCGATAGTCTTGCAATGCAGACAGCCAAGTGCTGATTACACCTCCAAAGTAGATCGATGTTTCGTAGCCAGTGCAATATTAATGTTCGTAGCTCGTAAAAAAAAAAAAAGAAAAAGTAATAAAAAAATAACAATTCTCGTGAAAGTATTTCGAGACAGTTTGCATTAACGTGATTCAACAGTTGTGTTTGCAGCTGGATCAGAACGTTCTTCCACCGCTCCCGCTCAACCGGAGAGGGCACCGCCCCCGCTTCCCCCGCTACGCTTTCCGAACAGCGGTGTCTGACAATGGGAAACTCCTCTTAATATTGGGAATTTTATGATAATGAACACTCCGATACCGCTGCCACTTCTGCTCAGCACCAACAGTCTAACCCTGGAGAATCATCTTTACGAGATAATAACGGAACGCAGCAAAGCCTGCGCCATTTTTCTTCGAAACAGTCTTCGCCGTGCTGCTAACGCGACGAACATCGGTTGGAACACGAATCTCGATTCAAACGATGAAACCGTTCGTTATTCCGACTCGTAGACGGTAAAATTTTAGCTTATCACGATTGCCAACTGTTCGCGCGAACGATTAAAAATCATTCGTCCGTGAATTCCGAAATGACGGAAAAAAAAATAAATAAAATTAAACAATCAATCGATCGAAACGTCGACGAAAGACGAAGAAATGAATTAAGATTGAAGATGAAAAATCGAATGAAAGCAACGTTTTCGGCAACGGTGAGGAATTGGGAATGATTGTGAAAGAACGGAAAGAAACGAAGCGTTTTTGTTAATAATTACGATTTGGAATGTTGCATTCTCGGCTCAAATTATTCAAACGATTTTCGGTCTGTCTCGCGTTGATTTAATTTTTAAGTATTCAGGAGAATGAGACGATTATTGCTATGATTACTGTGGTAAGAAATTAATTCCGTCGGTTTAAGCTGCGATAAGAGAGACGATGAAAATTTATTTGTGGGTGTAACGGAAGGTTTGCAAAATTTCGAGAATACGGTTTTGCTCGAGCGACTTCGCGGACTAAACGAATGTTCGGACGATCGATCGTCGGTGAATAATGAGCGGGATTTCGATCGATCGGGGTTGCTTGGAATTTAATCAACCGCGCAGGGCAATTAGGGTCAAGTTAACGCGGAGCGAGATCGAGAGCACGATGAAAATTCGCGATAACTTTCGGCTCCACACCTGGCAAACCTTCCTTTATATGTACATAACTGTACATACTTGTATACTTAAACGCTATATACATACATATAGGATACATATGTACGACACTGCGATAAAAAGCAGGTGTGTAAGTGTACTATATTATTCCGTAGCATGCAACGTTCTATCAATTCATTTGTTTATTTCGATCAAATCGATTATCATAATTCGAAAATTCATCGATCAAAATGTTTGCAATCGATCGAAAAAACGTAAGAACCAACGGTAATCCGATTTTCTTTGCTCGTACGTTAACCGATAATGAATTACCGAGAGTACGGCAACTCCAACGAAGTTGAAGAAGAAAGAAGGGAGATAAAAATGAAAATTATGGACTCGGAGTGACGAAATTAAAATGGAAAAAAGAACGAAAAAAAATTTGTAACGATCGATTTTTCTCAATGTCATATCAACGATCGGGAGGGTAATAATAGTACAGTTGTTGCGGAATCAGAATAAAATTGCGACACACGATGGAAGAATGCACATTGATATTCTTGAGATATAATGTACTATGCGAGGTGCAACGAGAAATTGAGTTAATAAAGGGTGTGATGAAAAAAAAGGAACGAAAAACGAGGAATGAAAAAAAAAAAACGGAATTGGATGAACGATGCCGGAGACGAATCAAGTTACGATAACTATCGATCGATCGAACGACTGATTGACTTTGCATTGTTATAACGACAGCATTGATTATTCTCTTCGATAAAAAAAATTAAAAAAAGAAAAAAACGAGCAGCCTCTCGTCGTATAATAATGCTTATACAGCTCTGCATGAAGCGTCCTATGAAAACTCTCACTCTCACACAAGGTTTCGACTATTTCTACTACTGTATTGCGACGTATTTCGCCCGCACGCGCGCGGTCTGTTATGTAGCATAGAAACTAATAAACGACGTTGGTGAAAAAATAAGAGAACAAGAAATAAACGAAATAACAAAATCGATGAAAAAAGAAAGGATCGACTTAAAAAAAAAATTAAAATCAGCACAACGTATAAACGTAAATAATGGAACGTCTAATCAATTAAGTTGTCGAAAAAAAAAAAACGAAGAAGAAGAAGATAAGAAATTAACACGGAAAATCAGTGAGAAAGGCAATAAAGCTATTGAACTGACGGAAAAAAGCATATGTAATGTGTATATATGCTAAACGTAGGTTTCCTTGCAATGTGGTATATCAAGAATCTCCGATATTACTATTAACCATCTAGATTTAGGCGTTTAGACTAATAGAATGGCATTAATAGAAGATGCTAATGTTTTGATTAACCGAAACTATGTGACATCGCGAATGAAACGTCGAAGGGTGAGAAAGAAGAAACAAATACGCGTCTCGAATTAGATACGATGGTTGTACAATAATTGAGGACCGAGTAAGAGCATAGCATATCCGTTTTTGAATCATCGTAGGCTTACGAGAAAGAAAAAATATTTAAAAAACGAAATACAATCGATGTGTGGACGTGTATACGTGATGATAATTTCGCTCGGAATAATGCACTGTGCATACCGCACGTGCGCAAACGGTAACAATTGCGAAAGAAGAATAAATTGCGACTTCGACTCAAATTACAGTTACGCGTTGAGATTGGAAATCTAATTGACTATCGTAAATTAAATTTAAAAAATATTTCTTCTCTTTTTTTCCCTGCCAAGCGTTCTCGTGTCTTCGACGCGAAGAAACATACATTCCAATGGGGAAAAAATTAATTTTAGTATTCGCAACGTTTAAGATTTAAGGCAAAAATTATTTTAGATTCGTATTATTTTCGGGCCTTCGGGCCTGATTTTTTTCTGGAAAACGAATCGGTGAAAAAGAAACGTGAGATAATGAGCAACGCCAAAACTCGGCTCTTCGAAACGTCATCGTGGTGTAACGAACTAACTTGGAAGTCTCTCTCTTAGGCGTGTAACGTATTTAACACACCCACGAGTTGGATAAACTAAACGAGCAATAATTGCGTACATAGTTTCGAGTCAATGATATTATATTAAGCTCATTGATTGCAACTTAGATAGAGCCTTACGAAAATTTGGATCGGACCATCGAGCAAGTGATCACAATAAAAAAAAAAATGAAAGAAAAAGAAGTAAAAAAAAAAACAACAACAACAACAAATTGTAAAATAAGTTCACTGCCATTCAAATGACTTGCGCTCTAACGAATAAAAAAAATAAGCGCCAATATTCCAGAAGAAAAAAAAATGTGAATGTGTACAGTTATGTGGAAAAATAACTTAATTATATTTACATGATGATACTAATTATGAGTATTATGTAAAACTTAAATAGTGTAATACAAGCGACATTAAGAATGGTATAAATACGTAGGTTTATTAAATTAACCCGATTACAGAGCTATTATATACCGAATGAAAATGTTTATAAAGCACGCTTTCAGTTAATACTGCAAACGTACTGTAAAATCGTCGCCCCGACGGCGGCATTCCCGATTATTTCATAAACTAAGCGAGAACGAGGAGAAGGAAAAATAAACCCCTGGATTATCGTGTAATTATTTATTGAACATTGAACGTCGCAAAAAAAAAAAAAAAAAAAAAAAACATGAGTGATCTGTTGAATTATTTACGAGAAAAGAATCCTCGCCCTGTAAAGAATATCCTCTCGGTTGATCGGTAATCATTGAATCCTCAACGAACGGAGCAAACGTAATGATGTGACGTCACCGTTGGACGATCACAGAACAGCGACTATTAAGTCGAACGAGAACAGCGGACTATTAAGTAATTATATCTGAAAATGTATTTGAAACACATTTTTGGTACATGTAAAGGCTCCGTGATTAATATCCCCGCTAGTAGCTATTGATTATCATGATATTACGTGATGTATCACGATGGAAAAAAAGGATTACTTACCAAACTCGTAGAATCGGTTGTGTACAGTAAACTACAGGTAAGAACATTTAATGATAAAACTGAACGAGATTCAATCGTCTCTGAATAGTTTTTAGATATCGATCACTCGGTGTGATATCAGGTATGAGTAGCGATGAAAATATATTTTTCTTTTTACTTCGCAATAGAAATGAACCGAAAAACGGCGGGTTTGTCGTCCCCGCGCGTTACATATATTAACCGGATCTTCGAATATCTTTCGGAAATGATAAAAAATTATCGTTTGACGAAATATGAGTTTTATTTAGTTCGAGTACCTCGTTTACTACGCGAAAGTCGGCAGTACGGCGAGGCTAAGGCTCCGGTAAGGAGCCTTCAAGACATTCTCAAGACTTTTCCTATAGATTTATTACAGAAATCAATATTTCAATTCGTTATTCCCGTGATTCAGATTAACTTGAGGCACATTGATTATCCGAACCGCAGTTATTGTTACGTAATATATACGAAACGTAAAAAAAATCCGTCGAAAAATATGTTTGCCACCGTAACGAACAAGTGTTTGAATCTACCGGTCTGATGTCAACAACAAACCGGATCGATGACTTTTTTAATTATTTTTTTTCTTCCTAATAGAGGAAGCTTTGTTTTCTACATTTGGCTACAAAGTTGCACTATTATCGCAAGACGTTTAGTATTGAATTTGGGCAAAATCGATTCAGACGTTCAGATTCAATGCGATTTTCAATTCTTCAGATTTAACATGGAATTTGTCATATATTTATTCCGGGATATATTTACGAGCGGATATTATATGAAAACAAGGGTATAAAGTTGAACCTTTCACATTGCTTTCTCATAATTTTACACATTTGCCAAAGTCTCCTTCATAAGGAAGCCAAATTGATCGATCCACAGTTTCTCATAGAGGAAGCTCTGGAAAATGTGTAAAATTATGAGGAAGCGATGTGCAAGGTTCGACTTTGCCCCCTCTTTCATATCGCATCGCGAGCCATGCAAAAAAAAAAAAAACAAAACAAATGAAATAAAATAATGCCACAGAAGCTTTCTAGCCCTTCAACTTTATTCTACCATCAATTTCCTTATTAATTGAAGAAACATTCACTAATAAATAAATACAAAGCCAAGGCTCTTCATATTTTTCAACCGAGTATTAAGATAAAAAATAAAACGCCCTCGTAAATTAAAAAATTGCAAATATATTCAATCGTTAAGGTTTACAATTATTCTCATAATTTCACCTTCTGTACAATTTGAAAAAAAAAAACTAAATCTCGATAAGTCTAAGGTTTGCATTCTTGATGATAAGGTTCGAGGGTGCGAAAATCTCGCCACGTCGGCGGTCGTGCGCCATGAAGATGTAATCCACATTTTTTACAAGGGCCGCTGAACAAATTGTAGAAACTTTGGAACCAAGTCTGCAAAACGAGCGAGATGAAGGAACGAATTGCCAAACACGTTTTTATGATAAATAAAATAATCATTGACTCACAATGAACGATCTAACGGACAATTCTGGAAGCGTGGGTGAGGAAAAATGTAGCATGGCCGCGTGAGCGTTTTCAGTGACCTTTTGGAAGACTTTGTATCGTGACTCGGTCCAGAGATCCATCGGTTCGCCGTAGCCTTTGACGACTACTCGCTCGATCATCAAACCTTTGAATGCGACTACGGCTTTGAGCACGTGAGGCATCGTTATGTGCAGCACCGCGTTCGATGCGAAGGGACGTGAAACTGTGAACGTCATGTTGCCATAGTGGCGGTCGAAAGAGGAGATAAGGGCATCGACTTGCCTGAAGAATGGAAAAAAATTAATATTCTTCTAAAAGGTTCGCCGCATTCAATTATACAATATTCTTTACAGTAATAAAATTATCCGACGTACCATTAATATTTCTACCGATGGAAAAAAATAGAATATAATGATTATTGTACTAACTGCGGGGGTACGTTGTGACTGCTCGTCTGAATCCTCCCTCGTTTGGATCTACTGCTGTTGGTATAGGAACGTTTCAGCGAATTCTGATGCAGAAGCGCCGCCGCGTAATTGCTGTATTCGTGAACCTTGTCCGTCCACTTGTAACTGTTGACCAAGCTACTGTACAAAGCTTGTCTCTCTTGCGTCGTTTCCTGACTGAGAAACGAGGTACTGGCCAAACTGAACGGAACGCCGGGAGCGTTTAAGCTGCTGACTGACTGTTCTACGTCCCTGACACAATCGTAATGCAAAATTTTTTTTATTCGAGAATTTGTGGCGTCGCTGCGCTAATGAGTAGACGATTCGAATGAGAAAAATGAATCGGTGACATTAGCAGGTCGGTAGAGCACATGCTTAAGCCGTGAAACTTCCTCGGTTCAAGTCTTGGAACGCATCACAATTTACTCTCTTCCCAAATTTAGCAGAACACCATCATCTCGCTATCAATCGCTCGATCATCATAAATTGTAAGTACAATATTTATTAATGTTCCAAATAATTCAGGTAAGCACTAAACGAAAAAAATATGAATAAAAATCGTTACCTTAGATTAACATTGACCGCAGTCAAGAGGTCCTGAAGTTCGGCCAAGTATTTGCTTTCTCTGTTCTCGTCGCCGTGCTCCGAGCTTAGGCCGTTGCCCAAAGAATCGAAAACCTGACCGACGCTCGAACGCAGAACCTTTATGGCCGTCAACGCCGTTTGCAGTTGTTCCATTTTATTCGACGGCAATAATAATGCGCTCTATTTTTCGTGAACAACAATAATACTGATTAGAGGTTAGGATCGTTTGTTTACATCGACCAAAGTACACAGCAAGCAAAGAAGGAAGATTTACATGGAAGAACAGGTCCCATGTTGGATTTTGTCACGAAAATGTAGTGTCGCGTTTCGCCTATAGGGTCGCTCAGCTTCCACGCCGGCTAAGAGAGAAACCGGTAAATAGCTTCTAAAGCGAGTTGGAGCGGGACCGATGAGAGAGAGACTGCGAGCATAGGATAATTGTTCGAGACCACGGTTTTACATACAGGTCTTGAAACGAAGTTGGTGGGGATAGTTTGCTTAACGTCTCGTAACCATCGACATATAGATATGGACCGATAATACTGAGAGAAAAAGTGAAATCGTAATAGAAAGAGAGGAGACTAGGTGGATTTATCCCTCTCTCTCTCTTTTCCGTGAGAGAGAGAGAGAAGGATACACCCACCCACTCCCCTCTCTTTCTATTACGATTTCACTTTTTCTCGCGGTATTATCGGTCCATATCTATCTGTCGATGGCTGCGAGTGAGGGATCAACCAATGCCTGCGCCATGCGCATGCTATACTAACCCGGTACTAACTTATTAAAGCGTATACTGAAGCGATATTGAAAATTGAATATAAAACAGATGCACAACTGGTAATTTCATAAAATTAATCACAGGTGGAAAATGTGAGGCTATGTTTAGAGCTGATCCCCCGACGACAGCGCATTCTAGTAGCGACAATAGTTATTAAAT
Source organism: Sussaba pulchella (assembly GCA_963971145.1). Taxonomy (NCBI): domain Eukaryota; kingdom Metazoa; phylum Arthropoda; class Insecta; order Hymenoptera; family Ichneumonidae; genus Sussaba; species Sussaba pulchella. The sequence continues at coordinate 2,565,050 of OZ020166.1, forward strand.
GCGTGGATGTAAGACCGTGTGTAAGACCGTGGCCGATAGTTTTCGGTCCGGTAAGAGCGAGACCCGCAAATAGCTTCCAAGGCGAGTGGAAGCAAGACGAAAATAGGCGGAGCGAAGCCAGATAACTGTGTATGCGTGCACATTAGGGTGGCTTAAAAAAAAAAGTTTTTTTCTGATTTCAATCAAAATCCGTTTACTGCAGAGTATCTTGCATCCGGAGAATTCACCCCAAAGATGAACCCGATCGGACCATTTTTATGGGTCGCGCCAGATTTTTCAAGTTTTTCCATTTGATTAACATGGGAAGAACGTAAAGTTTCGATTCAAAAAATCGTAGCGCTGCAAATTTTATAGCTACGTTGATTCCGTAAGTTCCATTTGAAAGCTCTTTGAAAACCGCTTAAAATAGCATACAGGCCTTTGAAATCCGATCGCAATTCCCGTCGATAATTACTTACGAAAAAACAAAATTAATTAATTCATTCATTGAAATTTAACATGCTTAGTCAATCGTTTTTAAACTTTTAGGGGTAGAAATTTATAAATTCCTAATTATTCTAAAATTCGATCGGTTTAGCCGATAGCCTCCAAATTTCATCTGTATCTTATATCTATATTATTACACACTCATTTAAAATTGGGGCTTGATTGGCTAAAGTTAGCGGCAGATACAACGACAAAGGTGATTTTTTGAAAAATTAAAAATATCATAAAATCCGAACTGCTCGACGGATTCCGCTCAAATGCAAAACCGAACATCCGTGTACATAACTCTACACGTGGGGAACTATTTAGAAGAATATCTCAAAATTTGCGGACGCTAGAGTGCGTACAGATATTTTTTGAAAAGTTCAAAACGTTGTCAAATTCGAGCGGTTGCGTCGATTGTCGCAAAAATTGCAGATAATGTGGAGATTCGAGGGCACGACAGTTGTGCAAAATTTGAGCACTGTAGCTCAAAACGTCTTCGAGTTATAGACGTTTGAATTCTTAAGGGTCGTTACATACACAGACACACACATACATACATCTGGACATTTTCTCCGAACGTTATCTCTCGTTGTATTCTCGACACTTTAAACCTATTGACGTGAGAATTTCGATAAGAATTTTTTTGAACCGTCACAAAGGTTTGCTTTATGGGAAAAAAAACTTTAAAAAGTGTCAATGTAATAATGTAATTGTCGCAAACGCAGGCGCGATCGGCGGGCAACGGCCCGAGCCCGGCAGCAGCGGATAAGGGTAGCGATAAGGCCCGACACCCCGCGGCGCGCAAGCGCGGGGAGAGAGGGGAGCGTGGACTCGGGCGATCGGCAGTCGCAGGCAGTCGGGCTAGCTCATTATCAATCCAGCAGTCGATCGATTCACACGCGATTTATCGGTGCCGAGTCTATTAAATTTCGGAGTAATGTGTTATTTTTTATTCTCGTGTTTGTGGCTGCATCGGTGCAATAAAGTGGTTCTTACGTCGACTCCGCGGACGCATTGTCCTCGTTTAGAATACTTGCCGATCTTTCGAGTGGTGACAGGTCGATCGATTGACAGAACGAGGGTGCGTGTCGTTCTTCGATCGATCGGTTGTTAATTGTGGTATCAACGTTCGGTTCGTCGCGTGCGTGTTGTTCGTCGATCGATCGATGTCTTTGGGACTGCATAGTGTTTTCCTGGATCATCGGAGCTTGCACTGATGCAACGTACGCATTGGTTTCGAGGGGCGCGTGGGTTCTTGCGACTGATCGGGGTGGTAAAGTAATAATGTACACACACTTTTACAAACTTTTACAAACTTTTACAAACTTTTACAAACTTTTACAAACTTTTACAAACTTTTACAAACTTTTACAAACTTTTACAAACTTTTACAAACATTTACAAACATTTACAAACATTTACAAACATTTACAAACATTTACAAACATTTACAAACATTTACAAACATTTACAAACATTTACAAACATTTACAAACATTTACGAACATTTACAAACATTTACAAACATTTACAAACATTTACAAACATTTACAAACATTTACAAACATTTACAAACATTTACAAACATTTACAAACATTTACAAACATTCACAAACATTTACAAACATTTACAAACATTTACAAACATTTACAAACATTTACAAACATTTACAAACATTTACACAAACATTTACAAACATTTACAAACATTTACAAACATTTACAAACATTTACAAACATTTACAAACATTTACAAACATTTACAAACATTTACAAACATTTACAAACATTTACAAACATTTACAAACATTTACAAACATTTACAAACATTTACAAACATTTACAAACATTTACAAACATTTACAAACATTTACAAACATTTACAAACATTTACAAACATTTACAAACATTTACAAACATTTACAAACATTTACAAACATTTACAAACATTTACAAACATTTACAAACATTTACAAACATTTACAAACATTTACAAACATTTACAAACATTTACAAACATTTACAAACATTTACAAACATTTACAAACATTTACAAACATTTACAAACATTTACAAACATTTACAAACATTTACAAACATTTACAAACATTTACAAACATTTACAAACATTTACAGACATTTACAGACATTTACAGACATTTACAGACATTTACAGACATTTACAGACATTTACAGACATCGACAAAATTTTACAAATCTTTTACAAATCTTTTACAAACTTTAGAATACTTTAGAATACTTTAGAATACTTTAGAATACTTTAGAATACTTTAGAATACTTTTTACACAATTTTTACACACTTTTTACACACTTTTTACACACTTTTTACACACTTTTTACACTTTTACAGACTTTTTACAGACTTTGACAAAATTTGACAAACTTTTACAAACACCTGTGGATCAGGATTCTATTGTTTACAGTAGAGAAAAGGTTAAAATTTGACTGTACAGAGAGAGAGGAAGAGATACCAGGCTGGATTTATCTCTCTTTGCATGCGAATCCGCCGTCACCACAACGGTAGTCAGCATCCCAATTTTTAATACATTCCAGTGGGCTTATGGCCAAAAATACTGCACAAAAGTGACCGGAGCCAATTTAAACTAAATAACAAATATTATTCTGACTTGTTCGTTTGTCAGGCTCAGGTATCTTCTTCAGCATTTGTGTTATTCACTTGAACCAAAGATGAGAAGATCTTCTCATCCCCGCTTGAACTCATAGCTAGGTTAAAACGCCGGCTACAACCGATGGCGCTTCGATCGACAAACCCGGGCCGCGAAACTCAAAACAAACATGACGCTTTACGAACCAAAATACGTATGTATGTTTGTTTCATTCGTATATGCACTTTATCGACGTTTGCGTCAAAGACGAATACGCTACGGAGAAACATAATAATCATCTTCAGAATTCGTCCAAAAAACTGGGTCTTTATTCATAATGTTATGTGATAGATCATGAAGAGAAGGTCAAGAAACTTATCAGAGCAACCGGAATCTTCGCTTTCTAGGATTGGCGATTCCGACAATTGCGATAAATCTAAATCCAATAACGATGAAATTGTAAAAAGGTTAAAGGGCAAGGCTGAAGCTAAACCCGATAGCCTGTTGCCGAGACTCTGGAAAATTCATCCGATTTCTCATCCAAAGTAATATCTCGAGAAGATCTTATATAATCTATACAATTTTTTCTTTACTCATTTTTTGTTTTCATCCCATGCATCTTTCCTCTACAGACAAGATAATGCAATCCCATTTCATGTACCTCACAAGAAACTGCTGGAGAAAATCGAGCACAAACGTGAAATTCCAGAACCACTCGTAAGCAGATTTTTCCACCGTTTTTCATTTACAGCTAAATACTTTCTATACAATATTTATTCCTACAATTACAGACTGGATTTGCTGACCACCAAGCGAATATCAGACTCCAAGTTTGCAAGCCAAAAAAATTACAATCTCAAGAAATAAATAGTCAAGGAAATACTACAGTCTCTAGTCCTTCGTTTCGGAAATCTCTCAAGAGTATATTTTAATAACCACTTCATTCTGTTCCGTTACAAATGCTTTTTACAAAATGACAATGATCAGGTTTCATGTTCTCTATAATTATAGTAATAATAATCATAATGATAACAGTGATGATAATTACAGTTCAAGTAAAGCCAAAAAGAAAATTGTCTCAGGAAGATACAAATTCACAGACGAGAACGTGTCGTAAGCCTCCCAAAATTGTCAATCAGTTGGACTTGATCGAAAAACTTCGTACAAATTCGGAGATAGGATTTTTCTACATGATTTATGCTGTGGATCGATCGTCCGAATTTTTTACGCCGTACGCTCTCAAGTGAGCAAATCTCTGCTCTCCACATTGATGAACCATCCTTCGAATTATCCGATAAAAGTTGATTTTTCTTTTTAATTTTTTAATTTTTTAATTACTCACAACTCTGAAATCATTTTTGCAGAGTTGTTGAGTATAAGGAATTGGGAAGGACGTACATGACGATCGGTGCAAGCGGCGTGACACAATATAGTCCGGAAGAGATGACATTTACACCCATAGAGCTCTGGGAAAGGGAATACACGTACTATCTGAAACTTATGAAAGTGAGATCACGGGATAGCAAATATCTTCGCCATTTCAGTAACTAAGCGGTTATATCTAGTTCTTTGCGGGGAAATTAAATTATTAGAATACTGTACATGGTATAAATTACAACATATATCGAAGTTCCTATACACATTTCTTCATCAGAAAATTTTCAATTTTCGGGGAAACTATTTCGGTTATCAAAAAAAAGTTTTTTTTTAACAGAGAAATAACATTTTGCGACAATGACAATAGTTCCCTTAAAATTGAAAATTTGTTCATGATAGAATTCATATAAGTACCTCAACATATGTTGTAATTTATACCATACAGTGTATTCTAATAAAATGATGTCCACATGGCTAGAAAAAAATCATGAAAATCTCTCAATTTTCCCGTAAACACCCTGATATAACCCCTTAACAGCTCTTTATCGTTTGCAGATAAAAAGCTTCGTCTGTTATCGCACATGGAAGGCTTTTTACGTCTGGAAAAAAAGCATAACCAGGAGAAAATTTGTCGAAGCGAGAAATCACATGCATCAAAATCTTTTTATCTCTGATCCGATTCTGAGCAAAGCCCTGCTCGAAATTAAGGCGATGTGCGCTGTTTTTTTGGACTCTTCGTTTCTGGATTCCAGTACTATCGAGAATCTGCCACTTTTTTTGTTCGTCGAGATGCAGTTTGCTAAATTGGAAAGCAATCGTGGTAGACTGGACGAGTTTCGAAAGCTTGCAATGGATATCGCGAATAATGCATGTCTCGCATCTCTTCTTGACGCTGGTTACACTCCGGACGACTCGAATATAACCATCGAACAGACTGCGTACGGAAAACTCGGTATATGGGTCATCTCGTTTTAAAACCTCTATTCGCGTCAATAAAATAATTATTCGAAGAGGAGATTTTTAGGGGTATTTCTAGAAAAAAAAATAAAGAGGGCTCTTGTATAAAAGTATTCTGTAGAGTATAAGAGAAGCTTTTCCGGGAAAGAGAATTGGTTCTCGTTTTATCTATAAAAAACTAACGAAAAATGGGGACAGAAACCTCAAAAAATGTTCTATTACCTGCCATTTGCCGAAAGAAAATAAAAGAATCCTTCTTTTAAGCTCGAGGAAAAGCAGAATAACTTCGCCATTTTGTGATATTTTTAGTAAAAAATTATATCAAAGCTTTTTCAATGAATGCATCGAATAGCTAAAAAGAGAAATCGTCAATATCTTCATTAACTTGGTCAGAAAAAATTATTGAACTTTAACGCCGTCACTCTAGATATCACTCCTTAATCCAAAACGAATTATTTCAATAACCAAATAAGATCACTTATCCGACGAACAGGTCAATTTGGAGCGACGAAATTTCAAATGCCAAAGGATGGCGTTCTCAAAATGAGCTACATCGAGCAAGCTCGGAAACGAGAGAAATGCTATCGTCTTTGTTGGTACGTTCTAAAATGCAAAACCAAAAAACGAATTCGGAAATAAAATCGGTTGTTGGTTCGCTCTCAGCTTCATCCACCTTGTCGATTACATGCAGACGAGTTTGATGCACGGTTTATTGCACAATACTTATACGGAATTCTTGAGAAATCTTGGAAATCACACGGATTTTCTACCAGAAATTTCGTTGCTGCAAGGACCCGAGCTGGACGTGGTTTTGGAAGCTCCAAGGCCGTCGAACACTCCGACACGGGTACTCAAAACGCGACAATGAAGATTCAATTCGTCTTAATTATTGAAACGGATTTATTTCGCAGCATCCGTATTTTTTGGTCGACTTATTGATGACTCTGGAAGACGGCATCGTCATGGAACCTTCGGAAGAAGTTTTTCGCTTTGTTCTGACGACTCTACAGACAATGTGGGAAGATAATTTGAACGGCATTGAACCTCTCTTGTCGGATTCGTACTTCAATAATTTCACAAGGTTAGAGAACATTTTTTTGTAGTTTGTGCGACCGTCTCACGAGTTTTTTATACAAACGCAAACGATAAATTAAATACAATCAATGGAATCAAAAAATTGAAAGTCTTCTAAAGTCTTGCAAAGTCTCCGGAATTGCTCGGATGTTACTTTTTTCCTTGTAATTCTGAAATGAAAATCTTTAAATCAGGCCAATGATCAACCACAAGATCGAAGAAACTCTCAGTGGAAATCCACCGTCTTTCCAAACGATCGTCATGCAAGATCCAACAACGACGGACTTTAAAAACGAAGTTGCAATGATTCTAGATCGCAATTACGATGCAGTTAAACTCTATTGCCAACGATTCGAGGATATGAAGAATTTCTACAAGGAGGATATGAATTTCGACGAAGATATCATCCGTAATAACGAAAAGTGCGATATTTTTCGCAAATGGTGCGTTCGTTATCGGAAGGAGGAAGAAGAAATTCTGAAGATCGTCGATCATCAACCTCTGGGAATTTTCTTCGTGCAGTTGGAACGTTTTAGAAACAGCGTTTTACCGGCACCGAATAAAAAACAACGCATACTCGAAGTCGTAATGCCTGGGTAGGGCATCAATCACAAATTCAATCATTTTATCGAGAACGATTTATATATTTTTTATTTCTTCCAATTTCTCGAAGAATTGGAAAATCAAAGGTCGACGGTCTTTTGACGGAAGCCCACGACGCGATAAATTATTTGGCATCCGATCCCTCGTCCACGGACGATTACGTGAGTTACATCAAATTCGTTGACAAAGCTCAGCAGATGGTAGACTCGCTGGAAGCGCAACTGGATTACGTCAAAGATCTGTACGATATGATGGAAGAGTACGGAATACCGGCGCCTGCCGAGGATACCGCCAATTACTTGGTTCGTACATTTTTATTATATTCTTTTACTATTCAATTATGCTGCAAAAACGTTACTTTTATTCTTATTCCGATTAGCGTAACGTGGGGTCAATTTGACCCCGGCAAAACTGTTAAACTTCACGAATCTTCCCGCAGTTTATTTGTTTATTGTTATTTTTATAATGAATATATTCCGGAAACTTAACATTTCAAAATTTTATCGTAAAGTTAAAAACCTGAGCTTCATTCATGAATTTTTCTTGATTTCTAGGATGAAATTTTCTATTTTTTTTAAGCCTTGGTCGATTTGAGCCCCCGATGCCCTTTAAGGGTACCGGGTTGAAAAATTTGTAAAATACAAGGGAGATTCTCAGTCAATTTTAGAAAATAGATATAGTACTTTACGTACTTCAGATTACTGGAAGGGCTTCATTAATTACAATACCAGTATCGATGCAGTAATACGATACAGTAGATTGCGATTTTTACTTCGTTGCTTTTACGCGCATAAACTTGTTCCAATAAGTTACACTTTAACTTTATGTGGTTATATTGTATTTTACCATTGCAAATATATAACAAAAATTCACCTAAAAATAGTAAAAAATAATGATAATATAATAATAAATAACAATAATAGGAATAATAATGAATAAAAACAAATTTCCGTATATTTCTCCGTATTATCCTATAATTTGCTAGAATAAAAAAATTACAAATTATCATTACGATATTTTCCACATCACCATCAGGGCATTAGCGTTCAATTCACGAGTCTGCGTCTAGCCGTGGACAAGAAACTCGAAGAGAGACAAAAATTGATAGCAAAATTCAACCATCAAATTCAGAAAGACATAAGCGCTCTGGTCGACAAAGTTTCCATAATCAACGACGAAGCGACGGTGAGTCACGAATTAATCCACCTTCATCGCGTCGACGTTAAATCCCTCGCGTCAAATCCTCCTCCAATCATGAATTTTCCAGCAAGCTTGGCTTTTGGACGCTGATAGCAGCGTGGAAACGTGTACAGAGACTCTCAAAGACCTCACGAACAAACTCTTCGAGTGTTCGAACACTGCAGCGGATTATCGAGCCCATCAAAAGGGCTTCAAGGTCGAAATAACGAGATTTGAGATTTTGGATCATGTCACGAACGAGGTAAAGCTGCGCAGTCTTTTGTGGGACACCGTCGTAACGTGGGCTCGTACAGTCGACGATTGGTACAGCTCCGATTTTAATTCCCTCAACGTCGAAGACATGACGTCCTTGACGATGAAAAATTTAAAAAATATCGCACAATTGGAAAAAGGTTTGCCACCGAACAACGTTCTTCCGGATTTGAAAGAAAACATTGAAATGATAAAAGACAAATTGCCGATAATCGGCTATCTGAGAAATCCAAATTTAAAAGCCCGCCATTGGGTGAAAATCGAGACTCTTTTGAATCACAAATTCAAACCCGACGAAGCGATGACTCTCGAGATTTTGGAAAATCTCGGAGCCTTCGCTTTTCCCACGGAATTGATGGAAATTGCGGCCGCTGCGTCGTCCGAAGCCGGGCTTGAGATAATGCTGAAAAAAGTCGAGGACACGTGGAAGATCACGGAATTTACCGTACTTACTCACAAAGATACGAAAGACGTATTTGTGTTGGGTTCGCTCGAAGAAATTCAAACCGCTTTGGACGAGAGTAATATTAATATTCAGACAATCGCGGCCTCAAGACACGTAGGACCGATTAAGCCGAGAGTCGAGGATTGGCTGAAGCAATTGGATCTTCTTTCCAATACTCTGGTTAGAACTAAAACGAGATGTAATGACATCTTTGTTGATCGTTTGGTTTTAATTGATTTATGGATAATTCACAGGAAGCGTGGCAATATTGCCAACAACAATGGATGTATCTGGAAGCCATTTTCTCGGCACCGGACATACAACGACAGCTGCCAGTTGAGGCCAAGCTATTCGTCACGGTTGATAAATCTTGGAAGGATATTATGAGACGAACCATGAGAGTAAATACACAAAAAAAACAATCTGATGATAAAATTTTATAAAGGGGGGGGGGGGGGAGTGCGTGGGAGTGCGTGGGAGTGCGGGGGTGTGCGTGGGCGTGCGTGGGCCGGAGTGCGTCGGCGGGAGTGCGGGGGCAGGGCAAGGGCGTGCGTCCGTACGTGGGGCAAGGGCGTGTGGGTGCGGGTGCGGATGTGTCCCGAGGAATTTCGAATTTTGACCGGTGTAAATTTCGAGTGTAAACACGCCGTGGACTGTACGCCGGTCAAAATCCAAATTCACGGCCTCGCGTAGAATTGCAAGTAGACACGGATTTTGAGCTTGAATTTGGACTGAAATTCCCAATAGACTTGAATTCCACCCAACCCTGGTCCTGGGTAAACATGTTTAGGTCAATCTCCAGATTTTAAATAGATGCTATAACAACGCCTGTGTCCAAATTTGAGCCCAATCGGTTCATTCTAAGAGGCTTCACATCAATCTTATGGATTTTGCCTTTGATTAACACGAGAAAAAATTGTTTTCCCAGTTATAACTGATTTTCTCGGAAAATATTTCTCGGCAAATATATTCGGGGATCGAAACCGAATGCAATATTATATTAACTTAAAGTTTAAAAAATGTATATCGCGATAATTTTTTTTTGTATCAACAACAATAATTAAAAAACTTGAGAAAATGTTTTTATGTCGAAAAAACGATTACCGAATGAATATTATAATTTCCAATTGGATACAATGTAAGCTGGATAGAAGATCGATGGAGACAACTAATTCTCCCATTCATAATAATTTAACAAAAACTATGTATTAATATTAAAATATAAACCTCGATTATCTTGCTATTTAACTACGACGGTTTGAGAAACGATTCTGCAGATGTGCTTGCATTCTAAGAGAAGGGCTTGCACTTTACGGGAACTTAATGTGATATATTGCAGTCGGTTCCGATCCTCGAATATTTATATTTGCCGGAAAAATCGATTTTAACTGGAAAAATAATTTTTTGACGTCTTAATACAAAAAGTCTAAAGACAAAATCTATATGATCTATGCGGAACCTCTTAGAATGGACCAATTCGGCTCAAATTTGTACAGATGCGTTTTTATATCATCTACTTCAAATCAGAAGAGTGATGTAAACATTTTTCTTTACGACACATTCTAATATACATTCTCATGGTCCAAAACCGTGATTTCAAGATGCCTCTCGTGTTGGAAACTTGCAATCAACCCGGACTTCTGGAACAACTCGTGGATAACAATCGCAATCTCGATCAAATCCTCAAATGTCTGGAAGCTTATCTCGAAACCAAACGCATAGCTTTTCCACGATTTTTTTTTCTCTCAAACGACGAACTCCTCGAAATATTGGCTCAAGTAACAAACAAAAAAATATTTCATCACCGCATTGTCGTCGATAAAATAAAAATGTTTTGGGAATTCTCGTAGACGAGAAATCCTCACGCTGTTCAGAGACACTTGCAGAAGTGTTTCGATGCCGTTTATCGTTTGGAATTCGCGACGAAAGGCGAAGAAGAAGATGCTACCGAAGCCACCAAGACAGCGTTGACGACCGACATTGTCGCGATGATATCGCCGGAGGGCGAAAAAGTCAATCTCGGGAAAGGTCTTAAGGCTCGTGGCAACGTGGAGGATTGGTTGGGCAAGGTTGAAGAATCCATGTTTGTGTCATTGAGAAAACGAATGAAAATTGGAATTGCCGATCTTCAAGCCCGTGGACGACAAATGTTTTTATGGTCTCATCCGTCGCAGGTTTTTCTTTCGACGCTTCAATCGACAAATTAGTTATATTGATCAAATCAGATAGAAACGTAATTCGATTTTTCTCAGATCGTACTCACGGTTTCGCAAATATTTTGGGCTCGAAGCGTTCATCTCATTCTCGATTCTGGCAGCAATGTTGAGAATTCGATGCGTTCTTTCGAACAAAAATGTTACTCGGTAATGGTACTCCGTTATGCTTAATTATTCGTATGTACAAGTGAATATTTGTACAAGAAAACTGACGAATACTTTGCCTATATGTACAAATTTAATCTAAAAAGTTGAAAATAATATCGTCATTACCTCAAAGAAAATAGCATCAAAGGATATAAAATGATTGATACTTAAATATTTGCAGTATCTCATCAGTTATTTTCCTCATTGTTGGTGCCTTGACAGGCACTAACTCCAAAAATAACTGATAAGAAATTGCAAATATTAAAGCATTGATAATTTAGAATATAGTCCTTTAATTCTCGTTCCTTTAAAGTAATAAAAAATATTATTTTCAACTTTTTAGTTTAAGCTTGCATATAGAAGCAAAGTTTCGAAGACGGTTTTTATTTTTGTTGTAAAAGTGTACTTTATCATTGAAACTATTTTCCAAGCCGGAGTAACGGAAAGTGGGTGAAATCCAACAAACGGGATTCATCCCTAAATTTTCCACCCTTAGAGGTAGAATATTTTTTTCCCAACAATTTATTTTATCATTATTCAAACTACACCTGTTTCCCCAGTGAGGGTAACGGGAAGTGGTTGAAATTCAATAAACTGTATTCATCCTCCAATTCTCCACCCTTGGAGGTAGAATATTTACTTTAAATTTGGATGGAACCACCCTCAAGATATAGCCTATCCAAAAACAAAAAAAAATCATCAAAATCGGTTCATAATCGTCAAAGATATCGTTCACCACCCACACAAACAAAAATACACCTGGAATTAAGAACCTCCCCCTTTTTTCTAGTCAGTTAAGAATAAATTGTACCTAATTTTTTTCTTTAGGATCTCAATCAACTCGCTGCATTGGTCAGAGCCGATCTGCCGAGATTGATTCGTGACATCATCATTAATTTGATCACCGTCGACGTCCATGCGAGAGACACGATAACCACTCTTGTCGAAAATCGAGTTACTTCGAGGTATCGATATCAAAACCATAACCGATGAAACTCGCGAATTTTTAATTTAAAAATATTTCAATTAGTATGAGTTTCGACTGGATGAAAGCTCTGCGCTACTACTGGGACGAGGATGTCGATAATTGTCTCGCGAGAATGAGCAACGCGGAATATCTTTACGGATACGAATACCTGGGAGCCCAAAGAAGACTCGTGATAACTCCTTTGACCGACAGGTGTTATCTCTGTCTAATGGGCGCACTACAACTCGATTTAGGTAATTTCTTTCATTTCTTTTACGTTCTCCTGAGACGAAAAAAAAAAAAAAATTTAATTTGAATAAAACCAAACCGTTTGATCTATTTTTGGAAGCACGATTTTTTACGGTTATCTCGCGTCGCAGGTGGAGCACCTGCGGGTCCCGCAGGAACAGGAAAAACCGAGACGACGAAGGATTTGGCGAAAGCTCTGGCTATACAGTGTGTAGTTTTTAATTGTTCGGAAGGTCTCGATTTCAAGGTACATTTTGCTACGAAAACGAAACGAATTCAATTAAATTGATCGATTTATTAATCGATTCATTGAATGGAAAATGGCTTTCCAATATTTCATTGATTTTTTGAGAATTAATAAATTCAATGCATTTTTATGAGCTTGGAGAATTAATTTTTTTATAGATGATGGGAAGGTTTTTCTCTGGTCTCGCGACCTCGGGTGCATGGTGCTGTTTCGACGAGTTCAACCGCATCGACATTGAAGTCTTATCGGTCATAGCACAACAGCTTATCACAATCAGGAACGCTAAAGTTGCAAGAGCGACCGAGTGAGTCTCTTTTATCAATTTTTTCGTAAAAAAAAATACATAATTAATTTAACTGTTGCCATTAACATTTTTTTATTAATCCAGATTCATGTTCGAGGGCCGAATGATCAAGCTCGTGATGTCGTGCGCCGCGTTTATCACTATGAATCCTGGATACGCGGGTCGTACGGAACTGCCCGACAATCTTAAGTCCCTATTTCGACCAATATCCATGATGGTTCCTGATTACAGTAATTTAATGTCATATTCGCTTTCCGCGTGAATTTATCGTAATAACGAATGGATTAAATGAAAAATAAAATAATTCTTCAGAACTCATAGCCGAAGTGACTCTCTATTCCGAAGGATTCGAGTCTTCCAAACCGCTTTCCATTAAAATGACTTTGATGTACACTTTGTGCAGCGAGCAACTTTCGCAGCAGGATCACTACGACTTCGGAATGAGGCAAGCGTGCTCGAAATGTCGATAAATTATTGGTTTAATAACAATTAATAAAAATATTATTAAAAAATATTATTGGAAAAAAAATATATGTATGGGGAGAAACGCGCGAAATCGCCTGATTGAACGCTATATACCAATGTGGGGGATGAATTTTGTTTTATATCTTTTGGATCTGGCAACCTTACTGATTTTGTTATAGATTTTTACGATCCCCCCCCCCCCTTTCCTCCTCCGTCCTATTTTTTTAAACAGGTACTCTTGCGACTATTTTGAATTGGATGCAATTCTTTCCCCATGTACTTTATCGATATTGCGGATTTTTTTGTGATAAAAGTGAAATAGCGCTCGTATTTCTAATATATTTTTTTTTTATTTGAAATTTCAAAACATTTGAGTTTTTTTCGAAATTTCGATTTATGATAATGGTGCCCTATCTTAAAAAAAAAAAAAAAAAATGAAATATATGTTGCAAAAAATCGATTTTTCGATTATTTTCAATAGACAATCAATTTTTTTCATAGAAAATAATAGAAAATAATTAACAAATCGATTGTGTGCCAAAAATGATCAGAAAATCAATTTTTCGCAAGATAGACAAAATTTCAAAAGAAAAAAAATATTACTAGAAAAAAAATATTCGGATAAAGTATCTCGAAAGGAAATTCCATCCAATTCGAAATTGGCACAAGAGCAGTTATCTCTTGGGAAAAAAGGGCGGGGGGCGAGCAAGGGAGGTACGAAAAGATCTATTAAAAAATAAGTGAGGCCGTAGGATCTCAAAGACACTAAAAACATATATTTATCTTTAATTCATTATCCTTTTTTTTTAATTAGCAGATAGTTACTGTATAGTTCCGAAGGAATTTTATTCTCTGTCTTGCAGGGCTGTGAAGAGCGTTTTGGTCATGGCCGGCACCTTGAAGCGTGAGAATCCGGACAAAAGCGAAGAAGTCGTACTGATGCGAGCCCTACGCGACAGCAATCTTCCAAAGTTTCTAAAGGACGATGCCGAACTTTTCCAAGGAATACTCGGAGATTTATTTCCCGGTGTTCAAATTCCCGATGAAGATTATGGAATATTCTTAGAAACTGCTGTCAAAGTCAGATTCCAAACAAAAAAAAACAACATCTGACACATCAATAACATATCAATAACCCATTCGATTCCCAAATAAATCCTTATTCGATAACGTTACCCTTTCAGATAATGACCGAAGCCGGATTGCAGCCAGAAAAATGTTCCATAGCCAAAACCATTCAACTTCACGAGACCATGCAAGTCCGTCACGGAGTTATGCTGGTCGGCCCAACCGGATCTGGAAAAACTACGGTTCTTCGAGTAAAAAAAGATATTTTATTTTCTCCAAAGAATAGAAAAAAATAAATACAAATAGTAAGATTTTTTAATCATTTTTTTTTTACACAGACTCTTCGAGATACTTACACGCGTCTTCACGAACTTGGAATTTCCGGTCAATATTATCAGACTGTCCACATGTACGTTTTAAATCCCAAGGCCGTGACTATTGGCGAACTTTACGGCGAAATAAGTACCTTTTCGAACGAGTGGCACGATGGATTGGTCGGATCTATCGTTCGTCACGCTTGTTCCGTAAGCAATTTCTCCGAAACAAAAATTCACGATGCCTTGATTATTTGTACCAATAAAAATTGAATTATAATCGCATTTAGTTCGTCACCGAAGATCATCAGTGGGTCGTTTGCGACGGTCCTGTGGACGCGGTTTGGATCGAAAACATGAACACGGTTCTGGACGACAATAAAATGTTGTGCTTAGCCAATTCGGAGAGAATTAAATTCACTCCTTACGTCCATATGGTTTTCGAAGTCATGGATCTGGCTCAGGCATCGCCGGCTACGGTCAGCAGATGTGGTAATTGAAAAAAAAAATGTCGTTGATTGAGAGAGTACGAATTTTCGTTGGTGTTCCGCGTTATTAACCGTTTGAGTCCCAGGGGATATTGAAAAAACACTGTCGAAGAATCCCGAAAAGCGCGATCGCGCTTACCCGTAAACGATGCTGGGTTTTCGCGACATAAAATCTGAACAGCGCGATCGCGCTGCTTGGGACTCAAACGGTTAAGGACTCGAATGGGTTTGGAAGTTTCATGGAATCGTTTTCTTTTTAATCGCTTGCCTAATAGTTACACCATGTTGATTTTTTTTCAACGTTTCGAATCAATCGGATTGAAATTCTTGGAGAAAGAGTCTTCGCAAAATTTTTTCATTACGCTCGGGGGATCGCGAATTTTGCAAGTATATCGTATTTCTCGAAACGGTATTTTTGAAGTCGGTGGTGATGATTTCTTGAAACTTAATGCACCAATCTTGGTGAGATATTGACTAGTGATTGAACGAAGGTTTTTCTCATTTTCTTTATCACAACTTATTTTACAAGGCAATAAGATTTTACCGAAAATTGTACTTTTTGCACACAACTCTGCCAAAAATTCGAATTTAATCTTTTTTCGAAATTCTTGGTTCAGTCACGAGCTACTAACAGAAAATAATTGGTTTTTTCAATTGACAGAAAAATCCACTTCCTAATTATCAAAATTATTCAATGAAAATTGCATAAAATATTTTTCAAATATTCCTTTTCTCGTTGCCTCAAAGTTTAACCGAAACCAATTATTTTATTATATTTTTAGAAATTAGAAAAAATAAGTTTTTTTAGCCTTTGGAATCTTTTTAGATACCTAAAAGTTTGACTGAAACCAATTCTTTCATTATATTTTTATAAATTAGAGAAAATAAGTTTTTTTTAGTCTTCATCAATCCATGTAAGCCCTTAAAACATTCGATCTCGGCTCAGCTCTGGCATGCTCAACATTCTGTTACTTTAACCATCACAATAGGCTTCTTCGTGTTTTTAACGAGAGTTTTGATCAAATTTGTATGGACTGTATAAAAACGATGCTGAAATTATCGTAACGCAATTTTGTCAGGTATGGTTTACGTGGATCCCGCCGAACTGGGTTGGATGCCTTACGTAAAGACTTGGGTGCGACGATTGCCCGATAAATTATTAAACGAAGATCTCCAGGAACTCATTCTTGAACTTTTCGACACCTACGTCGAAGACGGGCTGACGTTTTTCAGAAAAAACTGCGATCACGCTATATCACAAGTAATAAAATATTATTTCGTTTAACGTAACCGTGTTTTCCTCGCTTTTTCGTGCTTTTTCGTTGCGGGAGGCAACACAGGCCTTTACGCGACTCTCGACCGTTCGTATGCTAGATCGTACGCAAAAGTGCACATTTAACTCCTAGAACGTAAATATGCTCCGCTCATCCCTGTAAGGCGGGCGTAAAATATTTTTGTTTTTTTTTTTTTTAATTTTGTGAATTTGCAGGTGGACATCAGTAAGGTCAATATGACGTGCTGCCTTTTGGAAAGCATTCTTCTCGAACCGGGATCCATAGACAGAACCGCTGACACGTCTCGCGCGAGAACGTTTCTCATTCAATCTTTCATTTTTTCCTACATATGGGGAATCGGTGGAAACGTTATCGACGCGTCTCGCGAAGCCTTCGAGCTCTTCGTGAAGGATCAGTTTGACTCCAATCCCAACGCGCGGTACGTATTCTAATCCACGAATTCGTATTGAAAATTTGCGAATAATTCTATGAAAAATTACGACTCTTAACAATACGAAAATAGGGATAATTAATTTTATGAAATATTTTGGATGCAAATGATTGATATTTAACATAAAGCAAATGGGAAAATTCCTAATAAATAAATAAATAACCTAAATGATAATAATAATAATAATAATAATAATAATAATAATCATAATAATAGTAATAATAATAATCATAATAACAATAATAGTAATAGTAATAATAATAATGATATTAATAATAAATGAGAAATAAATAGTTGGGTATAATAAAGCAAAATAATAATAATATAATAATAAACAATAAGGGCCCAAATTTTTTTGATTTTTTATTCGTAAAATAAATACAATTAATTTCTCATCAAGTTTGCCGTCATCTGGCGATTTATGGAGTCTCTATTTGGACGTGCCTAACCGACGAATGGAACTTTGGATAAAATTAATGCCCCAATTTATCTACGACAAGGAACAACCCTTCTTCGAGATTCTAGTTCCTACGATAGATACCGTACGATTTGGTTACATCGTGAAGAAACTCGTGGAAGTCAACAAAGCTTGTCTCGTGACTGGTGGTACCGGTTCGTATCCGTATAAAAAAAACAACAATTAAAAAAAAAATCTTAACGATTACCTTCCAACGTCCTAGAATAAATTTTCCATTTTCTTTTGTTTCCAGGTGTCGGAAAATCCGTTATCACAAAAGTTGTTCTGAAGAATCTCCAACAGACGAAACTTTGGGTTCCGATAACTCTGAATTTTTCGGCGCAAACGAGCAGCGGTCGTACGCAGGAGATTCTCGAACTCAAGCTGGAAAAGAAGAAACGAGCGGTTCTCGGTGCTCCGATCGGTAAAAGAATCTGCGTCTTCGTCGACGACGTCAATATGCCGAGGCTGGATACCTACGGATCGCAACCACCGATAGAACTGTTGCGGTACTTCACATTCGTCTGTAATTCTTCAATGACGGTTGTCCTTTGCTTTATTTTTTATGCATTTCCTCGCGGACGAATGCTTGATTTTGAATAATTTTAAGACAGAGACAAACTTTTTAGGAAATCCGTGGAAGACGTTGATAGAGACTGTTCTTTGCTTCATTTTCTTTGATAAAGGCTGTTATTTGCTTCATTTTCTTTGATAAAGACTGTTACTTGCTTCGTTTTCTTTGAGAAAGACCGTTCTTTGCTTCATTTTCTTTGATAAATACTGTTCTTTGCTTCATTTTCTTTGATAGATACTGTTCATTGCTTCATTTTCTTTGATAAAGACTGTTCTTTGCTTCATTCTCTTTGATAAAGACTGTTCTTTGCTTCATTTTCATTGATCAAGACTGTTCTTTGCTTCATTTTCTTTGATAAAGACTGTTCTTTGCTTCATTTTCTTCTGCATTTCCTCCCAGACAAATGCTGGATTTCAAAGGATTTTACGACAGAGACAAACTTTTTTGGAAATCCGTGGAAGACGTCGTTCTGACCGTCGCCTGCGCGCCACCAGGCGGAGGACGGAATCCTTTGACAGCGAGATTCGTCAGGCATTTCGGAATGTTGGTCATTCCGGCACCGACTGAAACTTCTCTCAAGGCCATATTTCGGTATATCTCTCGATTTTATCGTTTTATGTATTTAGAGAAAAAATAAATAAAAAACTTCTGCATAAAGATTTCCTTTTGAAAAAAAATTTCCAAACAGTTTATTCATCAAATAACAAACGTACTTATTTCGCAATTTTAGAGCTATAATGCGAGGTTTCCTGACCGAATTTTTGCAACCCGTGATAGACGTTGGTGACAAAATAGTCACGACAACCGTCGAAATATACGAAAGAATAGCCGTTGACTTGTTACCGACGCCTGAAAAAAGTCACTACGTCTTTAATCTTCGCGATTTGTCGAAATGTTTTCAAGGAATGCTTCAAGTGGATCCTTCATCGGTTCGCGAACCGAAACAAATGTTGAGGTAATCAGCATAGAATCGTTGATTAAAATTCAAAAGACTTTCGGAGTGCAAATGCGAATTAAAAAATTTTTCGCTTAGATTATTTTATCACGAATGTCTGCGCGTTTATCACGATCGATTGATCAATCTCGAGGACAGAAGTTATTTTTATCATCTCGTTACGGAAATGTGCTCTCGTGCTTTTGGCGACGAAGTAGTTCCTCTTCCTCCCGAAGACATCATCGAACATCCGCCGATTCTCTTCTTCGGCGATTTTATGTCTTTCGGCGCACCTAAAGAATCCAGAATATACGAAGAAATCACTGAAGTCGCGAAAATGAAGAACATTCTACAAGTTTGTTTTCGTGTTTAACATTTGCGAGTGTAATTATTTTGTGTTTGCTTTTTTTTTTTTTACCGATTTCGCAGGATTATTTGGACGATTATTGCATCGTCGCCAATAAAGAAATGAAGCTCATATTCTTCATGGACGCGGTCGAACATCTTTGCAGATTGGCGAGGATTCTGCGTTCGGAACGAGGCAATGGACTTCTCGTTGGAGTTGGAGGAATGGGAAAACAGAGCTTGACGAAGCTGGCGTCTCATCTCAACGGTTATCCGTGAGTTCATTGGCTAAAGATTGTTAAGGGGGCCTCTTCGTGTAATCTTTGTTTTTCGAGACCCATTTTTTGGAATTAATTATGAAAGAACGGTAAAAGATTTTTTAACGAAGTTTGTTTTAATGTTTTCGATCATTATTTAGCTTTTGACACTAATTTTTTTGTTTAATGAATTTCCCCCGGGTCACGTTTATTCGTCCTTGACCACGTTCTTGTCAATGAAGTCCAGGACACACGAAGTATGCAATTTTGACCGTTCAAGTCGTCGAAAATTAATAAAACCGTAAAACATATCTATTATATCCTTGACTATAAATAGATAAGAGTATTGGTTTGTAAAATACTCATTCAATAAATTTTTGCAGCTGTTATAAGCAAAAAATAAAACGAGAAAAAAAATTAGTTCCATTCAAAAAGTTCCAATTTTATAAGAATTAAAAAATTTTGGAAAAATTTTACTAATTTCGACGACCTGAGCGGTCAAAATTGTATACCCTGTGTGCCCTGAACTTTATTGACAAAAAATTGGTGTCAAAAGCTAAAGAATGATTGAAAGCATTGAAACGAACTGTGTTTAAAAATCGTTAACACTTTCCTCACGATTAATTCCCAATAATGGGACTCGAAAACTAAGGATTTCATGAGACGATCCCCTTAAAGCTATGATTTTGAGCCGTCTGACATGATATTTAATTCTTTCTTCATGAAAACAAAGCTCTTTCTCTGAGAAACCAAGAAGCGCTAAATATATGAAAAAAAAAAAACGCTCATCCGTCTTAAACTGAAGCTGTTTTGAGCTGTCTAACAAAATTATATTAAATTTTTTCTTCTTTATCAAATCAAAGCTTTTTCTCTGAGGAATCAAGAAGCGCAAAATATCTATAATAAAATACACTCATTCGACCTAAACTAAAAAATTGCCGCAGATGTTTTCAGATCGAAGTTAGCCGCAGTTACGACAAAAACTCGTGGCACGACGACTTGCGTCGTTTTTATCTAAAACCCGGAGCTTTCGCCGAAGACGCGACCTTCCTCTTCACCGATACACAAATAGTCCTCGAAGAGTTTCTCGAGGACATCAACAATACTCTCAATTCAGGTACTCGCGATTCAATCCCCGAATTCCCACGAAACATTGAAAGCCTCATCGAAATATTTCCATGGGAAAAAATCACGTAACGACTTTGCAGGTGAAGTGCCGAATTTATTCGAAGCCGACGAATTGGAAAAAGTCATAATCGCCACGAGACCAGCCGCGAAAACGGTTGGAATTTCGGAAGAAAACAGAGACGAGATTTATGATTATTTCATCGGTAGAGTGAGAAATCATCTTCATCTCGTGCTCTGCATGAGTCCGGTAGGAGATGCTTTTCGCAGACGTTGTCGAATGTTTCCTTCGTTGGTTAATTGTTGTACCATTGATTGGTATACAAAATGGCCGAGAGAAGCTCTTCTCTCCGTCGCCGAAACGTCTATCGCTCCGTTTCTCGGCGATGACACCGCTCAGTTGTCCGCGCTATCGACAATTTGCGTTCTGATGCACGAAGTAAGCTGCAAAATCATTCTTCCTTCAACCCTTAATCATCACACGGGGTGGAATTCCATCGATCAACCGACAATCGCCTTTTTTTTCCCCGTTTTCATCTCATGATTTTTTTTGGACACGTAGCCATTTTGTTTTTGTTAAATAAACTTTTCGTACATCATCTAGAATGTTCAAAGGACGTTCTGTAATTTTTTCAACCGTTTCGAACGGATGGTTTGCTTACGATCGATTTTCAAAAACTGACTGGGTAGAATTGATGCAGTGTGACGGTTAAGGGTTAAAAATACTAACACGAAATAAAAAAAAAAAAGCTTGCAGGGCGTGGCTATCCCGTAAATTTTTTTTCCACCGTCACGCAGCTTTCTATATAAGGAATCCATGTAAACTATTTAATAATCTATATATATAAAACTGTTCCGTGACTGACTGACTGACTGACTGACTGACTGACAGACAACGCACAGCCTAAACCACTGAAGATAGGAAAATGAAATTTGGAATATAGGTTCCTTGGAGGGTGTAGAGGTCCACTAAGAAAGGATTTTTCGAAAATCAACCCCTAAGGGGGTGGAATGGGGTGTGGGCGTTTGTAACCATTGTTACTGTATCTCTGGAACGGCAGTAGATAGAGAGTTGAAATTTGCCATGGAGGTTCGGCTCATACAGTAGATGCTCACTGAAGAAGGATTTTTTAAAAATCAACCCCTAAGGGGGCCGAATGGGGTGTGGGCGTTTGGAACCATTGTTACTGTATCTCTGGAACGGCAATAGATAGAGAGTTGAAATTTGCCATGAAGGTTCGGCTCATACAGTAGGTGCTCACTGAAGAAGGATTTTTTAAAAATCAACCCCTAAGGGGGTGGATTGGGGTGTGGGCGTTTGTAACCATTGTTACTGTCTCTCGGGAACGGCAATAGATAGAGAGTTGAAACTTTGCATGGAGGTTCGGCTCATACAGTAGGTGCTCACTGAAGAAGGATTTTTCAAAAATCAACCCCTAAGGGGGTAGAATAAGGTGTGGGCGTTCGTAACCGTTGTTACTGTATCTCTGGAACGGCAATAGATAGATAGCTTGAATCTTACATGTAAGTTCGGGTTACACAATAGGTGCTTACTAAGACAGGATTTTTCGAAAATAAAATCCTGAGGGAGTAAAATGGGGTTGTAAACGTTTGTTCGGAAAATTGTATTCTCAGCGTCTCCTCTCTGTGCGGATCTTCGTATACTGTCTCTGTCTTATGGTTTTCGTATTGTGGTTCGACGGGAATCGACGGGGGGGGGGGCGAAGGGCGGGTTGGCGGGGCAACGGGAGGAGGGGGGTCGACGTATTAGTCGTCGGTTCAAAACCGAAATCTACGCGGACGAAGTCGCGGGTAAAAGCTAGTATTGTATAATGTCTCAAAATTAAGGCTCCAATTTATTTTTCTATTAGACTGTAGAAGACACGACTGTACGTTTCTTCAAAGAAATGCGACGAAGGTACTATACGACTCCCAGTAGTTATCTCGAACTCATCAAGCTCTATCTAACTACTCTGGACAAAAAGACGAACAAAGTTCGAACTTTGCAAGCGAAAATAGCAAACGGATTGAACGTAAGTCACGTCCGGAATGGATATTTAATTACATTCGCGATATTAATTTCTTCTTTCGTTGCTTTGGATCAGAAATTGTACGAAACGAATGAAAACGTTGCCGCGATGAAGGAAGAATTGATTGTTCTCGCGCCACAATTGAAAATAAGCTCGGAAGAAGTCTCGAGCTTGATGAAAGTCGTGGCGAGACAGCAGATCGAGTGCGACAAGGTCCGAACTATCGTGGCTACGGACGAAGCGGCTGCAAAAGTACGATTTTCTTTGATTAACAATATCCTGTCATGGATAATGTTTTTACGTTGGTCGATGAGTTGTGAGAAAAATGTGGTCGGCTACATTAATTAGGAAGAACAAAGACAGCCATCGAAAAAGCATCGCCGAGCTTTTTGAAAATTAAAATCATCGAAATTTTGGTCGAAAGCACCGAAAAAGCACCGATCAAAATTCTTCAATGAAAAATAAAAAAATTAAAATCAATAATAATCAATAATAACATAATAATAATCACACATAACATAACATAACGCAACATGATTACAATCATTAATTTTTTTTTAAATATTATTAATTATAATTAATAATATAAATAAAAGTAATAATTATTTTTATATTATTAATCATAATTAATAATATAAATAAAAATAATAATTATTTTAATATTATTAATTATTAGTTAATTAATAATTTTAGTATTAACAAATTTATTTAATTCTTTTAATGTTCAAAAAGATCGGAACAACATTTTTGTTTCTTTTTCCGTGGTTTTCACCACAAATCTGACGTTTTTAATGAAAAGCACTCAATCCTTTTCTCTAACGATTTGCTCAAAAATGGCAAACTTATCGTTTTATCGGAATGATAATTTCCATGATTTTCAATCGACCATCTTCACACGTCGAACAATTTTCTACGCGGTAAAAGGTGAAAGCCGAAGAAACTGCAGCGCTCGAGATGGAAGCTAGAAAGGATCTCGAAGCGGCACTTCCGGCTCTGGAAGAAGCCGAAAAAGCTTTGAAATCGCTCAACAAGAATGACATAGTTGAGATAAAGGTTTTCAATAAACCACCGCCGCTCGTTCGCTTTGTGATGGAAGCCGTGAATTTATTACTCGGCGAAAAGTACGAAAACAAATTTTTCGATATCACTCGTATTTCGTCAGTGGATTAATAAAAAATCGTTTGATCACCAGAACCGATTGGGCAACAGCAAAGATCGTCCTCTCGGATCCTGCTCACTTTCTCGAGCGTCTGATCGCTTATCCAAAGGACGAAATAAGCGACAAGCTTTTGAATAAATTGCAAGAATACGTCAATCATCCAGACTTCGTGCCACAGACGGTGGCGAAGCAGAGCAAAGTTTGCAAATCCATTTGCATATGGGTTCGAGCGATAAACGGTTACGCCAGAATTTACAGAGTCGTGGAACCCAAACGTGTTCTGTAAGTTTGACAAAAAATGTTATTCCAAATTACTTATAAAATAATTAATAACGGACTAACCAACAGTGGAAATTGTTATTCTCACGAAACAAATGATTCTACAAACTATTTCTGTCCAAATCGCAGATTGCAATACGAAGTAACTAACCAACTAACCAACTAACCAACTAACCAACTAACCAATTAACCAATTAACCAACTAACCAACTAACCAACTAACCAACTAACCAACTAACCAACTAACTAATGAATTAATTAATAACCAACTAACCAACTAACCAACTAACCAACTAACCAACTAACCAACTAACCAACTAACCAACTAACCAACTAACCAACTAACCAACTAACCAACGGGCGAATCGCAGTAGGAAGCTGTGGAAGAAGGCAATGGCTAACTCCGCGGAGATGGAAGGAAAACAAGTCCACACAGACCCAAAACCGATGAAGGAGCAAGCGCTGGAGCCAGTCGCTGCTGACGGAGAACAAGCGACACCCGTTACTAAGCGTAAGCGGCAGGGGAACCTGACCCCAAGCCCGGAAGAGGTAGGAGTCGGCAAACGCGAGGCTAAGAAGCCGAAGGAAGACGGTACAGAATGGGCAAGCGTCCTGCGCCGAACACAGGGAAAACGTAAGGCTCCTAAAACTAAAGAGTGCTCTGACAGTGAAAAACCACCAGCGTTAGCTAACAACGCATGCGGAGAGGTGAAGGTCCGGAAAAAAGCGCGATCCGAGGCAGTGCTAATCGAACGCGTCGAAGGCGTAAAATATGCAGATGTAGTAAGAAACATCAAAGGGAAAATTAACCCGGATGGCATGGGCGTTACAGTCAAGTCCATCAGGGAGACCAGGAAAGGCGATGTGCTCGTTGAAGTTAGAGGCACAACGGAAAGCAAGGACAAGTTTAGTACTGCTATACAAGACGCTATCGGAGTGACTGGAAACGTGCGGAAACTCGTGCCGAAAGCGCAGATCGAGATTCGTGACCTTGACGCAGCTACGAACGAGGAAGAGGTTACGCAGGCCATCGAAAGCTACTTAGGGGAAGAACGGATGAGAAGCATAAGGGTCAGCTTACCACGAAACACTCTCAGAGGCACCATGAGGGCCTTTGTTGAGCTCGACGAGCAGGTTGCAGCAAAACTTCATAACGCAGGCCACATTAGAATTGGTTGGGTGAGCTGCCGAGTCCGGCTCAAACCGCGAGAAGTACGATGTTACCGTTGCCACGGCTACGGACATCTGGCGGTAGGCTGCACGGCAACCGAGCGCGGAATGATCTGCTTTAAGTGCGGGTCGGAAAGACATAAGGCAGCGCAGTGTCCAAATGAACCGAAGTGCTACCTCTGTGCTGAAAGGGGAGATGGCAGCAGCGAGGACCATGTCCCGGGCTCGTCAAAATGCGCGACCTACTCCGAGGCAAAATCAAAAAACGAAGCACGACGACGGAGGTAGTCCTACAAGGTAACCTCCAGCGCAGTAGACTAGCACAGGATATGCTCCGCCAATGGGCAGTGGAAAGAAACGGCGACCTCGTCATTATAAGTGAGCAATACGTTAACATAGCGACGCCTGGGTGGCATGCTGACATCACCGGTACAGCAGCAATATGGGTTAGAAGCCCGGAGAAATTTCCCACCAACTGTGTTGGAAAAAGCGAAGGATTTGTATGGCTCAAAAGCGGCAGCACAACATTCTTTAGCTGCTACCTATCGCCGAACGAAGGCATAGAAATATTCCGACGCAAGCTCGAAGACCTGGAAGACACGATACGACGCACTGAGGGTGAAGTCGTCGTAGCGGGCGATCTAAACGCAAAGTCAACCGAATGGGGCATGGAGTGGACTGACAGGCGGGGGGATGAGGTGGCAGAGATGGTAGCAAGGCTCGACCTGACCATCATGAACCGCGGAAACTCCGCGACGTTTAGACGAGCCGGGCAACGGTGCTCTATACTCGATGTCACATTTGCAACCTCGCGCATCGCAGCAAACATCAGAAACTGGCACGTCTACGAGGGATACACCGGAAGTGACCACCAGTACATAGAGTTCGAAATTGAAACCACGGAGGAAAGGGGCATTAGACGCCGGGAAAAATCGAAAGTCATTGGCTGGAACCTTGGAAAGTTAAACAAAGAGGTCCTCATTAAAACCATTCGAACAGGAAAAAATTCGCTGAACACAGACGAAACGGCAGTGCTTACGAGGGAAGCAGCCGAGGAGCTCGTTGCGAAGACCATGGGCCTGATAACAAAAGCCTGCAGTAAATCAATGCCGAGAAAAATACGAAGAACCAACAGACAACCAGTGTACTGGTGGACACGAGAAATAGCGGAAATTAGGAAAACCTGTCTGAGGCTGAAGCGCAGAGCTCATAGAGCAAGAACGAGGCTAAATTCTAGTGCAGTTACGGACGAATACAAGAAGGCGAAAAAACAACTTGTCACGGCAATTAAGGCCAGCAAGACACGCTGCTGGAAAGAGCTGTGCGCAGAAGTTAACGACGATACCTGGGGTCGCGGGTACCAAATCGTGACCCGAAAGCTTGGCCACTCGGGACCGGAGGCGCCCAAGGATCCAGCAACAATGGAACGAATCGTAAGCGGACTGTTCCCGGAGCACCCGCCCAGGAACAGGAAGGTATACGAAAGGGAGCGCGACATACATCTTTTCACCGTAAAAGAGCTGAAGGAGGCCGCAATGTCTAGTGGCAATAACAAAGCGCCTGGGCCAGATGGGATTCCGGCTGAAATTATCAAAATCGTAGCGGAAGAATTTCCAGAGCTCCTACTGAGCATGTTTAACAGCTGCCTCCGTGCAGGTGTGTTTAGTAGAAGATGGAAAGTACAGCGATTAGTACTACTGGATAAAGGTAAAGGACCACCCTACACTGCTTCATCATACAGACCACTCTGTATGCTTGATACCGCCGGCAAAGTGCTGGAAAAGATGATCCGAGCGCGATTACGAGCGGCAGTGGAAGCAGCCGGAGGTCTGGCACCAAACCAGCACGGATTTCGTGAAAAAAGATCGACGGTCGGCGCGATAGCGGAAGCCCTGGGGCCAGTTAAAAGCGCCTGGACGGGAAGCTGCGCGGCGCGAAGTGCGTGTGTCTTCGTTACTCTCGACGTTAAAAATGCGTTTAATTCCATCAGGTGGCACGACATCCTGCAGGCGCTTGAAGATCGATTCGCGGTGCCTCGACACATCGTCACGATCATCAGCGACTACTTAGACAACCGCGAGTTGATCTTCGAAACCACCGAGGGACAGCGAAGGAAGCCATTGACGTCTGGAGTGGCTCAGGGGTCAGCACTGGGACCTGACCTTTGGAACGTCGTCTACGACGGCATCCTGACAATGGAAACAAACGAGAACACGAGAATGGTAGGGTTTGCGGACGACATAGCCGCAATCATAACGGCAAGGGGCGAAGACCAGGCGCAGCTGAGAATTGCGCAAATGTCACGACGAGTCAGTGACTGGCTGGCGGAACACGGCCTTGAACTAGCCGCCAAGAAAACGGAAATGGTCGTGCTCACTAGGCAACGAAAGTTCCCGGAGATCTTCACGGCAGAAGTCGACGGAGAGCGAATTACGGCATCGAAAGATCTTCGATATCTGGGGTTGCGAATCGACGCGAAATTGACGTTCCGTACGCACATCCAGGCAGCAGCAGAGAAGGCTGCAAAGCTTACAGCGTCGCTCGCGAGGCTTATGCCTAACATAGCGGGCCCTAGGAGCAACAAGAGAAGGGTGTTAATGAGTGTGACAAATTCCATACTTCTGTATGGCGCGGAGATCTGGGGAGACGCCCTTAAGATCGAAAAATATCGGATGAAAATGGCAGCGGTGCAGCGGCGAAGTGCCCTTCGAATAACAAGCGCATACCGCACCGTTTCTGAAGCAGCGGTACTAGCATTGGCGGGTACAATACCCATCGATTTGCTAGCTCACGAACGAAAACGAATCTACGAGAGACGAAACGAAACTGCGAACGTCGACCGTAAAAAAGAAGAAAGACAGCGCACGATGCTCGCCTGGGAGCAGCGCTGGAGTGAAGGAACGACAGGTAGGTGGACAGCCACACTTGTCGGGTCCCTAGGCCCCTGGGTGAGCCGCAGTCATGGAGAGGTTAACTTTTACCTAACGCAGCTCTTGACAGGACACGGCATTTTTTATGCCTATCTCTATCGGATGAATCGGGCACTGAGCCCAACCTGCCGATACTGTGAGTCGAACAACGATGACGCAAGGCACACATTTTACGAGTGCGGGCACTGGAGAGAGGAAAGGGTAGTAGTTGGAGGGAAAGTCGGTGAAGACCTTACCACGGAAAACACGGTTCCCCTAATGCTGCGGTCTGAGGAAAACTGGGACGCGATTGCGCAGTACGCAGAAAATATACTACGGAGAAAAAAATTAGACGAGCGGGAAAGAGAACGAGAGATAGCAAACGCCGGGGCTAACGACACGGACACGGAAACACGCTAGTGCCATCAAACGACGATAAGCCAGCACGCTGGAGAAAACGCGAAAATAACGAAGAAAACGCCTACACTGGCGCAACTACGCTCATGACCCTGAAGTAATGCGAAAGCGAATCCGGGATCATGAGAACGTAGAAAGGCAGGAGATTTTAGTGGGTAGGGCCAGACATGGAGGAGCCCCACACTACTGGCTGATAGTTTATCAGCCAGTGTGCGTAAATGCATTTTGACCTGACCTTTTTCTTTTTCTTTGCCCTTTTCCGGGGAAGGGGGCGAAGGAAAAAAAAAAAAAAAAAAAAAAAAAAAAAAAAAAAAACCAACTAACCAACTAACCAACTAACCAACTAACCAACTAACTAATGAATTAATTAATAACCAACTAACCAACATTGGGAATTGTTACTTTCACGAAAAAAAGAATTCTGCAAACTATTTGCGTCCAAATTGCAGATTGCAAGCCGAACCAATTAACTAACTAACCAATTAATCAACGAATTAATAACTAACTAACCAACAGGGAAAATCGTTATTCTCAGGAAACAAACGATTCCACAAACCATTTTCTTTCAAATTGCAGATTGCAAGAGGCTCAGACAGAACTTCATGCGATCGAGAGGCTGCTGGACGAGAAACAAAAACAATTGGCCGAGGTTGAAAAAAAAATTCGTCGACTGCAGGATCAGTACGACGGTGCTGTGAAAAATTTGGCCGATTTGGAGCAGAATATATCACTGAGCGAAGCCAGATTGAACAGATCGGGACGTTTGACGACTGCTCTTTCCGACGAGCAATTGCGATGGCAGGAAATGATCAAAGGCTTCGATGCTCAAATTGCGAGTCTTACAGGCGATGTTCTCGTGGCCGCTGGAAGCTTGGCTTATTTGGGAGCTTTCACCAACGACTATCGTCAAGAATTGCTCCAGAATTGGTTGTCCGGCTGCAAAACCCAAGGAATAATTACCACCTCGAATTTCAGTCTTATCGGTATCTTGGGGGATCCTTACGAGATAAGATCGTGGAACATGTACGGATTGCCGAGGGACCGAGTCAGCACGGAAAATGCGATTCTTGTAACTCAAGCCAGTCGCTGGCCGTTGATGATTGATCCTCAGGAACAGGTGCGAAAGCGTACAAGAACTATAATTTATTAAAGCTTTTTCGTAATATAATAACAACTTTTACAATTATTATTTATATTTACTATTATCTATTCGGTTATTTTTAACTTATGATGTTTTTCTTATATTTATTATTTATCATGTTACCTTCCAATTGTTAATTAGCCGATGGTTAAATTTTTAATGCAGGCCAATCGATGGATCCGCGGTATGGAAGAAAATAATAATCTTAAAATTTGTAAACTGACGGATGTTAATTTCATGCGAGTAATGGAAGCCTGCATAAGAATCGGTGCTCCCATACTGCTTCAAGAAGTCGGAGAGACTTTGGATCCTAGCCTCGAACCCGTTCTGCTCAGACAAACTTTCGTGCAGGTTCTTCTTCAGATACAAACTATTTTATTACCCGTGAAAATATATTGTTATCAATAATTTATTATTTCGACCTCTTCGCCGACGTCCTCACATACAAATAATCTTTTTTACGAATTATTAACCATCTTGTTCTAAAACTAGATCTGAAAATCTTTATTTTCTCATCGGAAAGTGAAACGAAAATGAATTTTGAAGATTTTAAAGATTTTTCAATCGTTGAGATAATTTTTAACCGACTTCAAATAAGCAGGAGGTTCTCAATTCGAGGAGATCCCTTTATTATTGAATATGCTGTATCTCGAGGGTGGTCTTTTCTTTTTTTTTAAATGAGAAATAATAAAACTTGGCACGTGGGTGTAGTTTCAATGATTGACACTAAAAATTGACCCTAAGTCGGTTAAAGATTTAACGATCAATGATTTTGTGTATTGCCCTTCAATGCTCTTTTTTCAAAATAATGAGAAATATTATTTTTAAACTTTCAGTTTAAATTTGAACATATAGGCAAAGTCTTGAAGTCGGTTTTCATTTATTTTATAATGAGAAATAATGAAACTTGGCACCAGGGTGTAGTTTCAATGATTGACACTAAAAATTGACCCTAAGTCGGTTAAATATTTAAGTATCAATGATTTTTTGTATTTTTGTCCTTCAATAAACTGTTTTCTAAGTTATGAGAAATATTATATTCAACCTTTTAGTTTGATTTTATTTTTTATTTTTTTTGTAAAAATTTATTTATGCGGCTTAAAATATTCCAGTTCACTTTAAACACATTTATCAGGGAGGAAGAACTCTCATACGTCTCGGCGACAGTGACATAGAGTACGACGCGAACTTTAAACTCTACATCACCACGAAAATGGCGAATCCTCATTATCTTCCGGAAATTTGTATAAAAGTAACCATCGTAAATTTCACGGTAACCCCGACTGGACTGGAAGATCAATTACTCGCGTTAGTAAACCTTCACGCATCTCTCCCAAATTTTATCCAACCGTTCGAAACGTTTTCAAAACTTTACTGTCGAATATATTCAGAGACGTAGTTCGATTGGAAAGGCCGGATCTCGAAAAAATGCGAAACGAATTGATCGCCAAGATAAATTCCGATCGAAGCCAATTGCAGAGCATCGAGGACAAAATTCTCTCCCTCCTTTTCAGTTCCGGTGACAACATTCTCGACAACGAAGAATTGATCGAAACTCTAAACGACAGTAAAGAAACTTCGGCCATAATCGCAACGCGTCTCGTCGAATCCGAAACTACCGAAGAAAAAATTTCTATCGCTCGAGAAAAATATCGCAGCGTTGCCACTCGTGGATCCGTTCTTTATTTCATTGTCGGCAATTTGGCGGAAATAGATCCGATGTATCAATTTTCTTTGAAGTATTTTACTCAGGTAAATTTCTTTACTTTTATTTTTTCACGTTGAAACATTTTTTATTGCTTTGCAATTTGTTTTTTGGTTATTTTGTTTCGTTTAGATATTCAACAACGTTATTGAGACGAGTGAGAAAAGTTCGGTCTTGGAAGAACGTTTGAAGATACTTTATGACGAAATTACGCTCGCTATTTATTTGAACGTTTCGAGAGGATTGTTCGAAAGGCACAAACTCGTTTTTAGCTTCATGCTCAACGTCGCGATATATTTGAACGCCGAAATTATTTCATATCCTCAGTGGAATTTCATTCTTCGGGGCGCTGGACAAGTGCAAGGGGTAAGAATTTCGATGTACATTAGAATGGTTAAAAAAATATATATTTTCTTCGGTGCTTCACCCTTAAATGGTAGTTTGGGTCCTTAAAATTAACCACCTAAAATTTGAGCAACGTAGCTCATGCGTAAAAGATTCCGCTTTTCGATTTTGCTTTTTTTTTTTTTACAATTCTCGCGATATCTCCTGAATTATGATATTTACAAGAAAATATTAAAGAACTTGTTTTATTGAAAATTTAATTTTCTAAAAAAACGGTCTTTATCAATTTGGTCGAAAGGAGAACATTTATTCAAATATTTGCAAAATCAATTTAAAAAATTAAAAATTAAATATATGTTATTTTTTTCATAACAAATCAATATTGTCAATTGGAGTTTTTTATGGCGAGGAGATTGTTTATGACAATATCTCATTGCCCGAAAGCGGACAAGAAAAAAATATATTAACGTATTAAGTACAATTCCGTCGTCTCGGATTTTAAATCGTAAGCGAATATTTTGCAAATATCTAAATGAATTAATTTTGTCAAATTAAACTTTAAATAAAAAAATGTTCTCTAATATTTTCTTGTAAATATCATAGTTCAGGTGATATCGCGAGAATTGTTTTAAAAAAGCCACAATCGAGAAGCAGGACCTTTTATGCATAAGCTAGGTTGCTGCTAACATTTAAGGGTGCAAGACGGAAGAAAATAGAATTTTTTTTTTTTAACTAATCTGATTGACGTTGAACAATGCATCGCGTAAAATCGTTTCGCAATTGACAATAATTGTTCGAACAGGAAAAGAAACCGGACTATCCGACTCTGACGGAACCGATGTGGAACAATGTAAATTACCTAGCTGCGAATTTCAAGACATTCAATGGCATCTTGGACGATGTCTTCAAGAAAATTGTTGTCACCATCGAGTATTTCGAGGAGGTACTTAAGTACCGCAATCTGTTATGAAGTTATACTATTTCTTATCGAAGTATACCTAAAAACGCGTCTTCAGTTGCTGGAGAGAAAGTTTTTTCGCAATCAAATATGCAGTATCAAATACGCGCTCGCAAAAAACACTTCTGTCTTTGAACGTCGACAACTTCGCGAGAAAAAAAGGTAGAATGTTTTTTCAAGCGCCATTAGAAAGCTTATATTTATTAGGATTCATTGATATATTTTTGATAATATTTCCATCGCTGAAGACTGAGATAGCGTGTAAAATAGATTGAAAAACAGAAATCAGATTGTTTCGAAATTTTCTATTTTTACTTCGGCTTGGAACTAAAGTTAGGAAATTTTTTTCAGAAATTTGAAATTTATCACGCTTAATCTTTGAAACTTTATCTTCGATTCAAGCCTGAAACTCATGAAAAATCTCGACTGGTTCTTGAGTTGTCATAAGAGTTGTGCAGACGTTCGTGAAACTTTGGCCATAAGTTGAAGTCAAGATAAAAAATTTCGGAAAGATCCGATTTTGTTTTCAATCTATTTTACACACTATCTCATTTCTTAGGAATTGAAATATCATTTAAAAAAATATCAATAGATTACAATATTCATAATCTTTCCAATGGTCCTTGGGAAAAGTTTCTAGCTTCTTTCGTTGCGAAGTTATCGACGTTCGAAGACAGAAGTTATTTTCGTGAGCGAGCGTGGTTAGTTGCCCGATAATTTTCGCCAGTAACGTACCGAACACGAATTTTGCTATTTTCAGGAAATAAATGTAATTCCTACCAACAACGATCGAGCTGCTGTCAACTGGAACGCCAAACTGACGGACACAGAAAAGCTGATGCTGCTGAAATGTCTGAAAGAAGAAAAGCTCATTTTTGGTGTCACAGCTTACGTGAAAAAGAATTTGGGGCAGCGTTTTGTAGAATCTCCTATGATAGACCTACCAGAGATGTAATAATAATTCTTGCTCAGTAACATCTTTACTTTTTTAGGGTTCCGTACGTCTAAATGGTAAAAACTGTTTACTCAAAATCTTTGAAATCGGCACGCAGAAAGGCTTTATAGCAAGAGTAAAAGAAAAAATTAAAAAATCATTAATTTCTCATTTTATGGACAATAATAATTATTTATTGTTGTTCAAAGATTAATGACTAAAACTAATAGGTCGGGAAAAAAATCGAAAATCATAAACTTACAATTCTTTGTACAATTATTTTTTTTTGGTAATTATTTACTTAATAATACCTTTAAGCTAATAATTACCTTTTTTTTTATTGATTTTCACGGATAAATCATCGAAATTAATAGTAGTTTCGTGGAAGTAGTAGTAGTGAATTATTTATACTTTTTTCATTCGTCTATATATGTTTTTTTATATTGATATTTATTTTCTTTATCTTATAGTTGACCTATAAATCATGAAATTTGGCACGAAGGAAGGTTTCATGGCAAAAGTTGAGGAAAAAATTAAAATGTTTCTAGTTCTATAGAGGATTATCATAATTTATTTATTCATCCATTGAATCAAAACCTTTAGGGTACTTCCGGTTGACCTACAATCCTAAAATTTTGCGGCGAAATATGGCGTTATCCATTATTTTTTCAATTACCGCAATCAATTAATCGAATGGTTTAAATTCATTCGATAATTATAAAGTGGATGCTTATTAAGTTACAATCTATCAGTACGGAACCCTTAAGACGGAAGTCAGACCCGCCCTTAATCCGGCTCGCATTCTTTTGCTTTTCTACGCCGATTTCTAAGCGCAGCTTCAAAATTTATTATTTATTATTTTTATATTTATTTATTTATTTACTTATTTTATTGCAGCTTCCGAGATACGTCGAAAACGACTCCGCTAGTCTTCGTTCTCAGCACGGGATCCGATCCGTTCGGAGGTTTTCAAAGATTCGCCCTGGAAATGGAATTCACGGATAGATACGAATCGATATCATTGGGTCAGGGTCAAGGCCCGATTGCCGAAGCTATCGTGAAAAAAGGCACCATCGCCGGACAATGGATATTCTTGCAAAATTGTCATCTCGCCACTTCGTGGATGCTCGCCATGGAACGAATGGTCATTCAAATAACCGAATCGGCTCAACAAGTGCACAACGACTTCCGTCTGTTTCTCAGCTCGATGCCGAGCTCGACTTTTCCAGTTTCCGTTCTCCAGAATTCCGTCAAAGTCACGAACGAACCGCCGAAAGGTTTAAAAGCGAATGTCAAGCGAGCTTTTTACGATCTTCACGAAGATTTCTTCGAGAACAACGGTAAGATTCAAAAGGATGTTATAAATAAAATGCAACAAAAAGTTACTCACAAACTAAGAATTCTATCGAATGAATAAAAAAAATGTACTGCATTGACACTCTATCAATTCTATAATTATTTCCTCGCCATTCGTCACCAAAAACTACAAATTATTCTCAATCTCACGCTCCAATTATCTATTGGAAAATCATTTAAAAAAATTCGATGGATTTCGTTTGACATCTGAATTATGTTGAATTATTTTTTTTCTTCACATCATTCGACGAGATGATTTTTTTTTCGCAGCATTGGAAGACAATTGGCGCCGGATGGTTTTCGGAGTGTGCTTCTTTCACGCGATAATTCAAGAAAGAAAAAAATTCGGACCTCTGGGCTGGAACATTCTCTACGAATTCAACGACAACGATCGCGATTGTTGTCTCTTGAATTTACGAATGTTCTGCGAACTCGGAACAATTCCGTGGGACGCGTTGACGTACACAACTGGGGAAATTACTTACGGAGGCAGAATTACCGACAATTGGGATCTTCGATGTTTGAAAACCATTCTCGACAATTTTTTCTCACCGAAGACTCTTGAGAAAAGTACGTAAGCGACATTTTGTGACAGTTTTTTTTTTCTTAATCTTCGAATAATTCATATTAAATCACGAATATCGTGCAGATTACACGTACTCACCTTCGGGTACTTATTACTGTCCGGAATTCGTTACCCTCGCCGAGTACAGAAACTTCATAGACAATTTTCCAATAATGGAAGATCCGGAAATATTTGGAATGCACGAGAACGCTAATATCACGTATCAGGTAAAGTAATCTTAATCGTTTGGAATAGATAGAACGATTTTTATCGAGAGAATTTTCTATGTTATTTTAGTTGAACGAGACAAAAGTCGTCGTTAATACGATTCTGGTGGTGCAACCAAACGTCGAGATCGGCGCCGAGGGCAAGTCGAGTTCCGACGTTGCATTCGAAATAGCGGATATGGTGATGGAAAAAATTGAAATTAAAATAGATCCCGACGATTGTCATCCGAATCATTTAAAGGTAATTAAGTCGGTAGCTATTGAGGTGATATAGTAATTAACCGACTTTAACAGAGGAGGATATTTCTCTGTTCTCAATTCTAGGTTTATTTTTTTCGTGTGTATGTTACGCAATATCTTCGCCGATTGTGAAACGATTTTAATGATTCTTTTTTATTAAATAGGCTATTGATTATTATCATTATTATTTATTTTTATTTTTATTTTTATTATTATTATTATTATTATTATTATTATTATTATTATTATTTTAAATAATAGAACTTAATACAGTTCCAATGATTCCCGATGAAAATTGAAAAAATAAGATTATTTTTTTACAAAAAAATAAAAATCGGTTTCAAATCTTTGCTTAATATGTAAAAACCTCAAACTAAAAAATTGAAAATAATGTCTTTCATTAAATGAAAAAAAAAAGAACATTGCAGGACAACATACAAAATGATTTATATTGAATATAAATGATTTGAATATTAAATTTTTAAATATCTAAGCGGTTAAATATTTAACCGATTTAAATATTAAAGTATCAATAATTTGATATGTCGGCCTTCAATGCTCTTTTCCTTAAAGTAATGAAAAATATTATTTCCACTCTTCAGTTCAAGTCTCTACATATAGGCAAAGTTTCAAAGTCGGTCTTCATTTCTCTGTGAAAATTAATCCCATTTTCAAGAACACAAAAATTTGCTTTGATATCTCTCACAGAAAGATTCATCCGGACGCTTACCCTCGCTGACCACAGTTCTCCTCCACGAAGTCGACCGATACAACAAGCTTTTGACAAAAATCCACGTGTCCATGGATAATCTTCAACGCGCCATCAAAGGTTTCGTCGTTATGTCGGACGAATTGGAAAAAGTCTTCAAGGCTCTGGTAAACAACCAGGTAAATTTTTCTATCCAGTTTCTCGTCTCTCCCACGCAAATCAGCGATTTCCCAATGCATTATTTAAAAACAGGTTCCACAGCTGTGGCACAGCGTGAACGTTTATCCATCGTTGAAAAGTTTAGGCAGTTGGATACGAGATTTGGTGCTTCGCATAGATTTTATTAAGGTAATCGATTTAATTGAATCATAAAATTTTTCCAAATTAACAATTAACGAGATTCGATTTAAAAAAAAATTAGATTTGGTTGACGGACACGCAGCCAATTTCGTTTTGGCTATCGGGTCTGTCTTTTCCCCAAGGATTTATAACGGGCATGCTTCAGACCCACGCGAGAAAGTACAACGTTCCCATCGACCAGCTGAAGCTGGATTACGTCGTGACGAAGGAAATTTTGGATCAGGAAGAAATCGAAGCGGCTCACGTGGAGGCTGGGAAAGAATCTCTGGAAGTATATAAGAATCTACAGGCTCCTGTCGACGGTGTTTTGATTCACGGATTGTTCCTGGATGCTGGCATGTGGGACGTTCGTTTCATGGTCCTCGTCGACGCCAGGAAAGGTATTCGGTATTCGTTGGAAGGGTTTAGAATTTTTTTTCAATTATCGAAAGCAAAGTAAATGGGTTGATTTTATAATTAATTTGAATTTGAGTGAAAAAATTGGTGAATTTTAGGATTTATTATCTCAAAAACTGTTCGTTCGATTTTATCCAACTTTGTTTTATTCGAAAGTATATATGTTGGGGTATGCTGAGAAATTTTTTTATAAATATGTATCAACTGGGAGCGTCGCTGTCAAGGCCGGCGTAAAAAATGTCATTATTTTTTTATCAAGCCAAAAAGGTCGAAAATTAAGTTTGAAAAATGAATAGAAAATTCAATTGGCCGCCATTTTGTAGAAAAATTTTTTTTTTTTTTCAATCCTACGTTGAGAAAGGCTTATACATAACATTATGAGAGTTTTTTTGAAGTGTTTGTTTGAGATGAACCGACTGCATGTAATCTTGAAGACCGCAGACCGTGCAAGCGAGACATTTTTAACGCCAGCCACGACAGCGCCGCTCCCAGTCGATATATATTTATAAAAAAATTTCTCAGCATGCCTCAATATGCACACTTTCGAATAAAACAAACCCAGACAAAATCGAACAGATAGTTTTCGAGATAATAATTCCTAAAATCGACCTATTTTTTTTCCCCCGTCTACTTTTTCTGTTGTTCCGCCTTAAGAAGCTTTAAAAATAATTTCCATTCTAAACCATAACTTTTGGAAACCTTCGGACCATCGTCTAACTTGGAACCAACGATATCAGTAATTGCTTACTTAACTTCAACGTCGTATTAATTTTAGAGACAGCATTTTTCTGATACGTCTCGCATTTCCTTTTTCAGGAGAGATGAATCCTCCTTTACCGGTTATTCACATCAATCCAGTGCAATCCCTACCGGAAAACGATCCGAGATACGTCTGCCCTCTCTACAAAACCAGCATCCGAGCCGGTGTGCTCTCGACCACAGGCCACAGCACAAATTTCGTCGTTCCAATTTTGCTGCCTTCGGCACGCGAGCAATCTTACTGGATTCTCAAAGGAACTGCACTTCTCGTTCAAGTGACGAACTGACAACGCGACTCGCATCCCCAAAAACGCTCCAAAAATATACAGATTAATTTTTTTAACCAAGACTATTCAAAATAATTATCGAAATATCTAAGAAAAAAACATAATTCATTACGAAAAAGTTTAAACACAATTTATCTTCCTCAGGAAAATTATGTTAAATAAATAAACTTAGAACAATTCTTAGAAAATGCTTGTAATGTTGATGGTACTTTTTTTTTTTTTCTCGTAGTATGTAAAATATATTTAACTCCATACTTTTTGTGCACACGAGTTTGAAATAACGCTGATTAGAGTAAGCGAGGCTACTTATTATTTATTTTCTTAAGTATCGATAATGAGATTAGAACGAATTTACACGCGAGGACGACTAAGAAGCTCGAAGCATTTTCTCGTACGAACGAACGCCTCGAAGGCAATTGTAGAACGAGAAGAAAATAAATGCGAAAGATGTAATTAAATCGAAGAAGTTTTACGATTATTAAGAGAGATGACGTCGTTTCATGTGAACGGTATTGGCGTGGTAACGATAGTCGTCCTGATCGATCGTCCACATGATTATCATGTAAGCTGTGAGCAGCGAAGACATCATAAAACGGTCGATACTTGAAAAATAAATATCAACTAATTATAAAATCGTTGAAATTGATGAAATAAATGCAAAAAAAAATGTATAAACTCACGTCATGAACGGATGGACCCACAAAATCATGAGAAATCCTGTGAAACTGGGATGTCTCATGTGGGCGTAGTATCTTTGAAGTTCTCTGGATTTGACGGAAAGCGGACAGGGCCTGGCGGAGAGTTTGTAATAAATTTGTTTGAGACCAGCCAATTCCGAGATATCCATCATGAGACAGCCGCTGTAGACTATGAACCAGCCCAAAACGTGGAAACCCGTGAAGATCAACCACAGAGTTTGGCTCTGGGATGTGTCGACTTCCCAAAATGAGAACTCGGGTACGGGCTGCCACAAGCTCATGAGCAAATGAAGCGCACCCGCGCTGGACGCGTTGTAGATGCTTCTTTCGACGCTCTCCGCGTTTAATTTGATGTAAATTTTTTTTATAAAATCTGCGGCCATGAAGGAGTGCTGGAGCATGAATAAGCTCAGGAGGCAAGTGTCGACGAGCAAGGTCCAGAGGGTGGCCAAGGCAGGTCTTGAGCCTGTAAGGAAATTACATTGAGGGATCAGAAGGGTTTGAAAATTTAGAAGGATCTATTTGGAAATTGTTTTTTATGTAATAGTACGCCATGTGGAAAATATTTCCGCTAAGTTTGAAGTCAATCGAAGTAAAATACTGGAGTGAGGCTTTGGAAATGTTTCTCATTAGATTTGGCCAACTGGGAGCGTCGAATATATCGTATTTCACAAAACTCTATGTTTGAAGTCGGTAGACATTATTCATTGAAAACTAATGCACCAATCTTATCAAAATTTTGCATATTTTTTTTAGATAGGATTGACTAATGGTTGGAGGAACGTTTTTTTTATTTTTTTATCACAACTTATTTTACAAGGCAAAACGGGGTAGATTTTACCGAAAATTGTACTTTTTTGCATACAACTCTGCCAATAATTCAAATTCCAATTTTTTTAAAAATTTTTTGTGTTCAATCTTGAGCTATACTCAGCCACTAACCAAAAATATTTAGTTTTTTTATTTCACATAAAGCTATCATGAGTTATCCTGACTACCGCAAGGATACTTTTTTCTAAAGGGTCTCCGAAAAACCAGGTCCCAATGACTGAATTTTCAAAATTTTTTAATGAAAATTTTATAAAATATTGCTCAAGTGTTCCTTTTTTTAATACTCAAAAGTTTAAATAAAACGATTCTTCCATTACATTTAAATAATATTAGAGCAAATATTCTTTTCTTTTACATCTTCGAAACTTTTGAGTGTAACCACTTAAAATAATTACAATTCTGGTACCTGCTAATTGGAGAAAAAATTAAATATTCAAAACAAATAATTCATTTAACTCTGCATTTTCATCTTTTCGATTAATAGTCTCATGATTAATGTAAGAAATAATCAACATAAAAAAATAAGGAATGATGAGAACGAACTTACCTGTTGCAGAGATAAATTTGTGATTCTCATTGTGACTGGAGGCGAAGCACATGAAATGATAAAGAACATGAAAAGTGTAGAGAAAGCTGCTGACGCCGCTTACGACGATGACAGCTTTGGAGAGATTCTTCATAGGCCGGGAAGTAGTCACCGCAGAAAATAGTCCAGCCATCGGAATTTGTTACAATAATAGACGAGATAAGTTCTTAAAAAAGTGAAAAATTTCGAGATTCGATCATGAGCCACGAAAACAGACGTTCGATGGATCTCATTTATATGCCGAAATGTCCAACAAAAGCATCCTTGACATTCAATATGACCCAATGTTTACCAACGACTATGTAAAGTAATTATATTTTACGAAACGGACGTCGTGACATGTTGATAAATACCGGAGGCTCCCGGTGGGCGTGGCTATTATCGGATTACACGAGGGGTAACCAATCAAATTTGGGTATATGAAGAACCAATTGCGGGTCGTCTCATTGCGCTCGTCAGAGCAGGAAATGATAACGAAACTATGAGCAGCAGAAGACGCAAATAGAGAAACACGCATTGAAATTACTCCAAATTTTCCGTGGTGGGGGGAAGGTTGGCTAAGTGAACACCTTGTTTCTCGAAGCCGCCACAAGGGCGCCACCGGGATATAAGTGACGCTGACGCGGGTAATATAAATAATCTTTTATTTCGGTAATAAATTAGTTATCGTGACTGAGTGAACAATCGTTGAAATCGTATTGCCGTACCGTAAATTCGAGCACATGCTTCTGATATTCTGTCATAGAGTGAGACAGAACGCTTACCAAGGAAATTTAATGTTGAAAAAAAAAATCATCTTCAAAAACAAAATGGCAAAATTTACTGATCAACAAAAATTCTGGTGAGAATTTTATTATAGATTATTGAAATGTTATCTTTGTTATCAGCGATATAATCTGTCTGCTTTGATATTGCTTCAAAATGGCTAATCGTGTTGATTGGAACAATACGCTTAGCCTAAGCGGCCTAAGCGAATGCAGGGGGACGGGGGGAGTACCATTATGAGTTTTTTTGCAAGTTCTATTTCCAAGTCAAGTTTCAGCAGAGATAAGATCTTATTCTATATGCGCTGTCACCTTCGCACTGGGCGATGTAGTCCATTACCTTAAGACACCTGCTTCACTCGAGCAGGAACTGCGTTACTTTTGTTACGGTGGCGCCCTACTTGTGGCAGCTGCGAAAAACAAAAAATGTTCTCTGTACAAGACAAATCGTCGGAGTTTCAAATGTTATTACTCAGAAAAATAACCAGTATATAAAACCATGGTCTGGATGAATCCTCACAAGCCAAAAGGAAATCCTCATCACTAAGCAGCCTCTCATGTCAAATCCTTCTGGTCAAAATCCGTAACGTCCAAATTGCCAACCCAATTGCTCTAATTCCGAACACCGCTCATAATTCAACGTTATTCCGCATCCAAACCCGAGCGCTGTTCATTCTCCCCAATCATTGTCCGTTACAAATTGCCAACAAGGTCCATCGTACTCCTTCACTCGAGCGTTCATGCTCGATGCCAGATCAAAATAAGATGGCCGCCACTCGATCCATCGTTCGCCAACGGCAGATCACTCCCAGTATTTGTCCGATGAACTCCCGCCGCACAAGACGTTTGATCTCGCGAGAGACTTCCTCAACCAAATCTCCGACAACGGTTTCGGGATTAAATCTACCAACGTGGATCGAGTTTAGGAGAATCGCTTAGGGCGTGAATATCGTCTCAAGCGATAACGATTCAACTGTGACGATACAGTCGCAAACGTTATTAACGAACGCCCCTATCGTTTCATCCTTTATCATCGCGTAGAAACGCAAAAATTTTTATCGTTCGCGACATTGCCTGGATAATATTTCATCGATAACATATATATATAAATATTTGTTATATTTAAATATATATCTATGGAACGGACGATGGAATACGTGCTGATAAAGGACATAAGACCGGGACAAAAAAACTTGAACGTAGTATTTATCGTTCTCGAGGTTGGCCATCCGACGATAACGAAGGAAAACCGCGAAGTACGAACGTTCAAAGTGGCCGACACTACAGCTTGTATGAATGTTTCGATATGGGACGAACCTGGACAATTGTTGGTTCCCGGTGATATCGTGCGTTTGACCAAAGGCTACGCCTCCGTTTGGCGACAATGTCTCACACTTTATTCCGGCAAAACTGGTGATATACAAAAAATTGGAGAATTTTGTATGGTAATCAACGAACAGCTCAACATGAGCGAACCCAATCCAGCTCTCGCGCAACAATTGATCAATCAGGGCGGCTCCGGACCGCCCGGCAGCAACGTCAACAACAGCATCACTAATAACGGCAATGCCAACAACGTTACAGGACCGGTCGGACGACAACCTGCGGTACGGATATGTATTGTTTGGACGTTTTGAATATTCTAACTTGAATGGAAGAGTTTTTTTCTTTACTCGGAAGTCGAGGAACGTTGCGGAGAAGTAAAATTGAACGATGTATGTTTTTGGGTAGATAGCGAGTGAATGACGCAGCAAAAGAATGAGCAGTCGATGTTTCAAATTCAAATTTGCATTTTACTTCATTTTCTTTGCGTGAGTTTTTTTCTGCTGAAGATTCGCAAGATATTGTCTCGTTTTATGACCGAAGTATGATCTACCTTAGTTTAATACTATATCGCCCTTGGTTCAATTGTAAAAAATTAGTAATTAACCCTGTAATAAGCCTCCGAAATGAAATGCGATGAGGCGATGGAATATTTATGCAAAAATCATACTTTCATTAATCGTGTCAGTGTATCGTGATGACGATTCGACCCAGGCATAGATTTCCCGTTTTCAGGAATTCATTTGTTTATTTTTGTTTTTATAGTAAATAAATTCCGGAAACTTCATATTCCAAAATGTCATTGTGAAGTAGAAACCCTGAGCTTCATTCATGAATATTCCCAGATTTTTAGGATGACATTTTCTATTTTTTACAGCCTTGGATTGATTGAACACCTGATGCATTTAAGTGGTGCAAAAAACTACAATATACTGACAGGATTAAAAATAAATAAAAATAATGGATATAAATTTAAATTATATTACGATTGATTTTATATGTTGGCTTGTTTATCTCTGATAAAAAAACAAAGCAAATGCAAAATTTGGTTCAAAACTAGTAATGGAATGAGAATAACGATTCGTTATTGTAGAAACAGAAAAGAAAACACAGACAGAGAAATAGCCTAAATTTATTAATATATAATAAATAAATAAATTAATTAATTGATTAATAATAATTAATTATTAATAATAATAATAATTATTATTATTAATAATAATTATATATTCATATATTATAATGTAAATATAATATATAATTTAATATTTCATAAATTATTAT
Source organism: Sussaba pulchella (assembly GCA_963971145.1). Lineage (NCBI taxonomy): Eukaryota > Metazoa > Arthropoda > Insecta > Hymenoptera > Ichneumonidae > Sussaba > Sussaba pulchella. The sequence goes on from OZ020166.1 coordinate 2,609,371, forward strand.
TTATTTTTATAAAATAAATTTATTATATATTAATAAATAAATAATTATAATTAATTATTATTATTATTAACAATAATAATAATTATAATTAATTATTATTATTATTAACAATAATAATAATTAATATTAATTAATTAATCAATGAATTAGTAAATTATTATTATTTATTTATTAATATATAATAAATTTATTTAATATAAATAAATAACAATTTATGAAATATTAAATTATATATCATATTTACATCATAATATATGAATATATAATTAAAGTTAGCTCATTAGTTTTTTTAATTTTTGTTTGTCCGTTTGTTATTGTCAAAACGTATTTGTTCTTTCTTCTAAATAAAAAAAAACCCTTTTAACAATTTTAGGCAATCCCAAGTAACGCAACAACCCCCGTAGCAGCAGCCGCGAGTGGCTCAACCGCAGCGAAAAGCGGAAACGGAGGCGGCTCGGCCGGACTTCCGGGAGGTTCCGCAAGATTCAATTCCGAACCAAACCCAAAAACTCCGACCACCGGCAAAGGCGGCGCACGTGGCCGCGGGGGTTACAGAAATGGCGGACGCAGCGAGAGAAGATAACAACACATCTTGTCCGCAAAGACGGCGCCAACGATTCCACTGTAAAAAGTTAAAAAAAAAAAAAAAGCCTAAACGTAATCCAGGAATGTAATATACATCTTAATCCATACACAACGATAATTTTAACGTGTATAAAATACATTTTTGTATCGGCATAACTCGGATCAATCTTGCGAAAAACTTGCGAGAAAAATCGCTGTGAAACATCGAGATTTTACGTGCAGATTTAATTGTTTGTACAATTGTAGATAATTTGCGGAGCGTAAATGATTTTTCGATGTATTATTTCGACATCACGCGTTAAATCGCACTGTACAGATCTTTTTGCGTTGTGATCGATTAGTTTAAAAAAAAAAAAAATCGTAGCATGAGGAATCAATTTCACTGAGATTTATATTCGTTATACTTACATTTTTTTAATTATCAATTGAATTTTCTCGTTTCTCCGACGAAGTTGAGTGATTCAATAATCGCGAAAATTGAAGAACAATAAAAATGTAACAGCCACGGAAATTATTGTTCACGGTTTGAAATTGCCTTCCTTGTAATTATTTATTCATGGACCCTTGAAAATGGGCATTTTATCGTAATTTATTTCGTCGAGAAAGATTATAAAACGCGAAGACTCGTGAAATCATTGGCCGACGACGAGTTAACGAAGATAATTGATTCGTTCTATTGACTCGATGGACTTAAGGCTCGTGGCGATTCGGTCGATCTATCGCATACCCTTAATAGAGAGAATCATCACGTGACTGGCACAATAGGTCGATTTTTCACGAGCATATACATATCGTTATCGCGAAATTATTGTACGTCGTTTATTCTGAAATTCATAATTCAATGTAAACACAAACGTCGTGGATTTACCGCAAACTGTCATTAACATGAAAAATACGTGCAACGTATGCCGAGTTATCATACCGTAATATCGTACGACGGCAGGTGCAGGTGTTTCGTTTTTTATTCCGCATTTCGGTTTGTATAGTATATAGTGTGACTACGGTGACGTCACTGGTAACCGTATACAGATAAATGCGTTTTATACAAGCCATCGTTGTGGTTTTTTCTTCCATTGTTTTCCATTAACGGTCTCCCCACTTCTATTCCCAGCACGCATGTACTGTGCAGGGCGTTGCGTAAGCCAATATCTCAGCATGATAAGTCCGGTGATTGATGGGATAAAAAGAAGAAAATTTATAGGAAGGTCCTACTGCTATAATCATCCGAAAAGAAATAGATTCTTGATTGTTTACAATTTTTTATATAAAGAATCAGTATTAATATGTTACTGCATTTTTTTTTACCTACGAAGTGGGTTTCTTTGCATAGAAGATATGTAGACTAATTTAGCTACGATTAAAATTTATCTCTCAAAAAAACTCTCGTAATTAGGATTTTTTTTGTATTAAACTCAGTAAAATCGCGCGTTTAATCGTTGTGAAATATAAGCTCGCAATTTTTATTCTAATTACCATCGACCAATCTGGTTTTCATAAACCAATCTGGTTCGTATTCATTACTATAAGTGAAATCATAAGCATTACACTGGTTTTTCTAATAGCGACCATTGATATCAAAGAGCAGCAATATTCAATGCTCAATAACGAATAATGTGGATGAAATCATCGGCTTTTCGGGAAAGCAAAGAATCCGGACGGATTTCTCGCCTTAAATCGTGTCAACAACATTACATCCTCAATTATCGATATACAATCTCAACGGTGCTTTGCTGATGACTCTAAATTGCGATCAATAAAGGGTTCACCGAACTCCGATTCAGAGTTCATTCCGCGCAGTAGTTTGCGTGCTTTTCGTGATTTGAAAATGCGCGAATAAATTGGAATAAAGCTCATAGAGTCAACACGGGACGTAAGAGCATGTGTGGGTTGAGAGTATAGGACGCGTGATAAGAGCATCCTGATACATACATATGGACTGATACTGCGGCGCTTAAAAAAGTGTAATCGCAATAGAAAGAAAGAAGACCATGGGTAGTTTTCAACCACTCTCTTTTTATTTTAAGCTGATTGGTCGAAATCATCGAAATATAGATAATTTCTATCAATCAGCTTTAACTAAAAAGAAAGAGGCTCACAACCACCAATAGTTTCCTCTCTTTCTATTACGATAACACTTTTTCTCGCAGCATCATCGGTCCATCTGTAAATGTCGATGGATAAGAGAACGAAATCACACCCGTAGATATGAAACGGCTGAGAACAAGACGGGATGGTCTCAGTTTGACTCTTCACAGTCTGCCTCGTCACAGTTTGACTCGGCACAGTTTGACTCCACGAGTTAGTCAGATGAGCGTCGCATTCTCTCTTTTTCTTTGACACTTGACACTCTCTCCCTGAGTTTGACAGAGAGAGAGAGAGAGAGTGACTCTCATCTGTCAAACGCGCAGAGTCAAACTGCGACGGGGCAGACTGAAACCAGCCCGAACTAGACAACAAACTGCCCCGAGGATTAAAAAAAAGCGTGAGTAAGACAAGGACGGGATGATTGTGGCGGGATTTCAACGTCCTTCTATCCGTCCGTTTTACCGACAAACCGACGCGCCCGCTGTCGGCCAAAATAAGCGGTATTTTCTCCTATCCCAAATCCCATCGCGAAATGTGGAGCTTTTTCTATACTTCTGTATTCTCCGGTTCGCCGCGTACACAGCACGGTCCACGGTCTTACATACAGGTCTGGAAACTCCGTCAATTATCCGGTGGTGGGGGTGGAACGTTTTCGGGCAAATATTTGTTTCTCGGAGCTGCCACAAGTAAGGCGCTGACGTACTGGGGTCACGCATCGCACACGCGCGGATAGGTTCCGCTGCGCGCGGGTGGGGATGGGAACCTATCCGCGCATGCGCGATGCGTGACCCCAGTACGTCAGCGCCTTACTTGTGGCAGCTCCGAGAAACAAATATTTGCCCGAAAACGTTCCACCCCCACCGCCGGATAATTGACGGAGTTTTCAGACCTGTATGTAAGACCGTGGTACACAGCTGTCACGAAAGCAATGACGGCGAGGTCCGGAAGGACGAGGGGGAATCATGCCTTCCCAAATATCATCATTATAATAACCACGCACGACACAATAATTAATCACTGATAAGAGTAGTGATAAGAAAAAAACAAGCAAAAAACGTACACCGCAAAATCTGGCTACGTATTCATCCGTTCTCGGCGAGGATGTTCTTTGATTTAAAGGTTATGTTTACATCCCAAAATATTATTGGTTTTTTTTAAAAGACGTGTCCATGACGATAAGTAGTAACAAAAAATGAGAAAATATATTTGTGAATTTTGTGAATTTAGGTTTCACGTGGAATTAGAGGACGGACCGCAGTGCTAAGAACTTAAAAATTTTGTGGCCAACGTGTCGAAGAAGCTGGCTATCTTGACATATGGAGCACAAGTTTGAGTTCTGCTTTCGGCGATGATATTTTGGATAGATTAGATGCTTATCTTTGCTCTTGTCGATAATGCGCTTCTGGTAGAGAGGTAAAGTTTTTGTCGGTCATTTCGGCGGTCGAATAACCGCTCGTTAGGGTGGATATAATTTTTTCTGTTCTTTGTTCAGGCATTTGCAATATCGTCATGCCAAAATCCAATGTCAAGTATGAAATTGCCAGGGAGAATCCCGATTCGTCGGATTACTTTTTGCAACACGCGACGGAGTTTCAGACCTCTTCCAAATGGGAAAAATCATTTTGGCGCAAAATTTTTCAATCTACGCTTCTCATGTTGTTGTATTTTGTTCTATCCGTGGGTCTGACGTTCTACATGCAATGGCTGTACGCTAGCTACGTGAGTACGAAGTTCTTGGCGATTCATTCTTCATTTTATTACGGGTGACGATTACAAAATAATTAATAATAATCGATTAACTCCATCGACGCTCGAGACTAAATTTCTCAGTTATTTATTTGCAACTGCGTCGGACTTTTGGAGGTTTGTTGTTTTTTTTTAGAAATATCTACATCCGCTGAGCGTGGTACCTTGCCACTTAGTCGTTAAATTTTTGCTGGCCTCGCTGGTGAGAAACGTCAGAAAATGTTCGCAAGGAAGGCCGCCGATACGCCTGGCTTGGCAGTCAATTTTGTTGTCGCTGGCGGCACCGGGAATAGCCAGCGGGTTGGACGTGGGACTTTCCAATTGGGCCATGTCTCTCATCACTATATCCCTGTGAGTTTAACATGCGGCTCTCCGTAATCCATTTGACTTCGATCAATAATTAAACCGCAGAAAAAATATTGAAGCCGTAAATAAAATGATAAATGTCTCATATTCTTTCGCACGATCAAATATATGACGTAAAGTAAGACAAAACCCAGAGATTAGACAGTCCTTAAATTTTTTAGTAAACCAGCAAAAATACTAAGTACCCCAAACGTCGCCTAAAAAAATCATTTTACAAAACTCAATAAATTTTCAATTAAATTTAATATATTTTTTTCCTACGTCAGAGTCGTAAAAATTATTGCATAATTTTTTTGTAGATACACCATGACAAAATCGACCACGATAATCTTCATTCTTGGATTCGCGTTGTTGTTCAAGCTCGAGAAAAAGGTAATAAAAATGAGCTCTACCACATCTAACAAAAATTAAAAAAATTATTTTCAATGATTAACCAACATCAGAAATAATCGTTATATGTGTTTCGCAGTCGTGGTCGCTCGTGGGAGTTGTGGGAATGATATCCAGCGGTTTGTTCATGTTCACTTACAAGTCCATGCAATTCGATCTTCTCGGTTTCTTCTTGTGTCTGTTGGCCGCGTTTTCAAGCGGTCTACGTTGGACCATGGCCCAGATGGTGATGCAAAAATCGAAACTGGGTCTGAACAATCCAGTTGACATGATGTATTACATGCAACCGTGGATGCTTATCGCCATACTTCCCGTTACTTTGTGGTTTGCTAGTGAGTTTTATTTTTTAATCTAACATATGGTCCACACCGAATAACCTTGGAGGCTTACCGATATTCGATTGATTCCGTTGATCAGGCGGACAAACGTGGGTTGCTCTACGAACCACCGATTGGAGCAACGTGCCACAAATCTCGTCGACGGCCGGGGTTATACTTGCCGGTGCCATTATTGCGTTTAATATGGAAGTCGTGGAATTTGTGGCTATCACATACACCTCTAGTCTCACTCTTTCCATCTCGGGAATACTTAAGGTGAGCATTCGATGTTGGCATTTAATTATGTTCTTTTGATTGTGATAAATTTAACATTAAAGCTTGTGATTGTTTTTTCTCTTTGAGAATATTGAATTTTTATATGCAAATAATTGTGTAATATTTTATAATCGATGCGTTATAATATTGATTTTGATATTACGATAACTTGATAGTACAATCTATTTGGAAAACGTATTTGAGCTAAGATTAGCGAATCGAAGCTTGAAATACACTCGGCAAAAAAATTGACGGTGCAGAAAATGTTTATAATTTTTTTGGGTGATTTTTGGAAGACTATAACTTCGTGGGAAATCGTCGTATTGAGATGAAACAAGAAGCATTTTGAAGCTTGGGATGCCCAGTTTCAGAATCTTGCAAAAAAGGATTTTTTTTATCATTACTCATGGCGCAATCGAAATAAATATCGCGAAGAAAAATTTTGGAAATTTTTTCTTATTTTAAGGCTTTCCCTGGGTTTAAAAATGTTTTTTCTGACTCAATCAATGAGAAACTCATTAGCCTGATAATTTACCTATAATATGGTTCTTTGATTTTTTTCTTCGACACAATTTGTCGCTGAGATATCGACTACCAGTAGATTTTTGCTGTACCATTATTGGTTCGTGAGATATCGATGATCAAATGAAAAAAGGCGTTTTGTCATTCAGCGACTCATATCTCAGCGACAAATCGTCGTACCTGAAAAAACAAAAAATCCCATCAAAGCTAAAGAATCAGGCTAAACGAGGTCGTCATTGATTAAGTCCGAAAAAACATTTTTGAGCCCAGGGACAACTTTAAAAATAGAAAAAAATTTTTTTAAAAATTTCTTCCCAATATTTTTTTTTTAAATTGCGCTATGAATGATGCTCGACAAAAAAGTTTTATTACAAAATTTTAAAACTAAACATTTGAAACTTCAAAACGCTTATTTTTTCATCTAAATACGACCATTTTTCACGAAGTTACAGCCTTCGAAAAATCATCCAAAAAATTGTAAAATTATTCTGCTCCAATTTTTTTCGCTGCGTATTCATCAATTAATTAACCTTTTTGGATTTTCTATTTTCGATTGACGCACGATAAAATACTGTAACAAATTTTCATATTTTCAGGAAATATGCATGTTGATCTTAGCCTACGAATTCAAGGGCGATAAATTGACCGGTTTCAATTTCATTGGCTTGTTGATGTGCCTTGGCGGTATAATATTGCACGTGATACAAAAAGTATCGTTAAATTCGAAAGAAACGATCGAAAAACTCGAGTTGCAATCGAATTCGATAACGACCAACGATTCCAACGGCGAGGATGGAATGGAATCGAATTTGCCGCTTCTCGCGCAAAGATCAACGTCGCTCACGAATTTACTCAACTCGAATTTCAGTTCGGACGACGACGACGACGATGAAAAAAACAAAGAGAACACTTCGCAAGTGCTCTTCGACATTTTGCAACGCAGAGAACAGTCATAAAAAAAAAAAATTTCATTGAATCTAGACGATGATATAATTTTTTTAAATTATATACAACACGAACGTAACAAAAAGAAAAAAAAATGAAAATATCATTAAGTATTCTTCCAAGTGACATTCCTTCCGTTATTCAATTACCAAAGCTCTTTCAAACATTTGTAACAAATTTTGAAAGCGCAAAATTATATAAACATTGCCAGCATAATCGATTGAAACCGATTAAATTGTATGATTTATAATTCGTTCGTTCTGCCTTTCGCTGTGGGCAATTATCGTCTGTGATTAACGAGCGATGCAGTAGCGTCTCGATATAATGTATTACAATGAAATTGAAATGCACAAAACGTTTGATTTAAATCGAGTCGCTATCGCTATTCAAAAATTTTTCACAGTCGATGCGTTCACGTTCGAATCGAAGAAACGTCGCTGATAAAAAATGTTTTTCAGACGTCAGTTGATCAATCACTGGCGTTTATCGATCGATAACGCAAAGAGGATTGTTTTATCAGTCAGCTGTTTCAAGCAACGGACATTGCCAAGGATTTTTGTCATTTTTTTTCTGTTTTTTACACGTAAAAACGCAAAGCTACCCTAAAACGTTTTAAAAAGCATTGAACGATGAAGAAAACCGAGCGTTAACGTCGATGGGTAATCAATCCGACGTACGTGTAATAAAAAAAAAGTGTTAGCCACTGCTTGCGACCTCATATTGAGGCAATTAAAGCGTCTTAAGTTTCGCAATTTTTCGTAATGCCGATAAATGTTCGAACCGAAAATTGTTGTAAAAAATCAGAATATCGAAGTTATTTACTCTCGTGTGGAGTGAATGATTGATAATCGCGCACATCACGCGTGTAAATATATTATATTATTATATATAAATATATATATATATAAATTATACGAATAATAAAAGCTGTGGAAATTATTATAAAACGACTGACTAATGAGTTTGTGGACTTTCATGCATTCCAACTTCGCTGAAATTCGTGCTGGATACGAAAGTTTGAAGGAGGAACAACGCTGGATCGATGGAGAAAGCAGTGGACTAAAATTTTGATTAAAAAAACTCGATAAGGCAATTTTTTTGTGGCGATTTTTTGATAATTTATTAGTTCGAGAAGAATAATCGACTGCATACGCTGCAACGACAGCTCTCGAACCGTATTTCCATCGATTCTATACGAGTCAATAATTGCTATCGACGCTCTATTGTGGGCTAGAGAGAAAAAAATTGAATAAAAAGGAATCTTGATTTAACTATGTATCGCGTACAATGATACGTGACCCTCAATTGACTAGGTCATGGCAACAAATGGGGGAAGGGAGTGATTTAAATCGTTAATTCTAAATATTCTACATGACCGCGAGTCATAACACATTCGCTGCAAAGGCAAATCGATAAATATCTACGCTCTAGATTCCGTCAAATAAATAATATATAGTTGTTGCAGTTCACAATTTCTACTTAGATTGCCTGATTTGATTAGATTTCTTCGATTTGGCTTCGATCCTGTCCTCCAATTTGTGTATCAAGTCGTCCAGTTCGTCCTGTTGAATGAAGGAGTGATCATGAATTAGATCGGAGCAGAAAAAAAAGCTTTGGGAGCTCGTGAGACACGCAAAAGACTAAATGTAGCCATTTTTACTGATTCCGAAAAAGGAGTTATTTCTAAATTTTTCTTTAACTATTTTTGCTACAGGGTTCGTTATAATTTTGATTGAATGTCACATTTAAAAACTGCATTCTGGAATTTTTTCCGATTTTTTGAATGGAAAGTTCAGAAATTACAGGGGTTGGGGGTTATTTCGATGACGACTTCGAAAGCGAATATCTCGTGACTGAAGGGTTGAAATGAAAAGATCTAAGGACATTTTAAATTGCATTTGAGGAGACCTTTTGAAAGACCTCTCACTCGATGGGGTGAGTAAAAAAAAAATGTCGAGCTTACTTTTTAATCTGCGGAAGGGAGATCAATTTTTTTTATTTTATTTTCTTCTTATTATTTCTGATTTTGGGTCATCGATCTACGTCTGTGTACCAAATTTCGTCTCAATCGGTACATAAATGAGAGGATGAGAGGACTGTGACACACGGACGGACTAACTGCGACCTTAAGGGTTCCTACATTTCTATGGAACCCTAAAATCGATTAAACGTAGAATAAAATATTAAAAACGTAATTAAATATTACCTCTGTATACGTGTACATGAGCGTTAAATTCTTCAGCACTTGCTGTTTTCGTACGATTAATTGAAAAGCGTGGGATAGGCAGTAAACGCTGTCGTCTTGCGAATTATTGACAAGCGAAACAAACAAATTTGCACGACAAGTTTCGCACTCGAAATCACTATCTTCCTCCTTAACTTTCTTCGCTTTTTTTCCTTTCCCGGTATCTGGCAGTGGTAATTTTTCTTTATTCGTCAATCCGATGAATTCCAACTGTTTTCGATATTCGAGCTCCCGTTCCCGAATTTTTAACATGGCTGGCATAATCTGAAACGAGAATAATAATTGATAAATGACGTATGAAAATTGATAAGCAAGAAAATATTTGGTTGACGTACCTGCTTCAAAACGTCGATATTTGACCGGGAATCGTTTATAATACTGAACAGGAGTCTCTCGAATGAAAATATCGACGGTTCACAACTTTCCTGTAGATCCTGTTCAATTACAACCAGAATTATATTAAAAAGATTAAATCAACATACAAAATAAAAAATCCTATTAACATTTTATAGTAATATCCTCGTTCATAAAATTACTGTTTAGATTTTCATAAATTAACAAAATATTCAAGGTAATTGAGAAAGATTCAATAACATTTCATGACTTTTTCAGAACGCGAGAAAAAATATATCAGTACTTTAATTTTCACACGTTTTAACGGAGAGTCTTGTGGGAGAGCACGGGTTTTGTCCTTTTAATTTCGTATAATACCGAAAAGTACCGTTCAAATTTTAATAGAAAAGGATAGGATGTAAGTTTGGACAGTCAGAGAATATTTTGGGCGCTTGGAAGTACAGATTCGGAGAGTATTATGATGATAATAAGCGAATAAACATCGGAAAACACTGTTTATATCAGGAGTTGATTGTGAAATTGTATGATTTATAATCATGAATAAGTTTAATATTCAGAGAATATTTTGGGCACTTGAACGTACAGATTCAGAGAGTATGATAATTAATAATAAACAAATAAACACCAGAAAAATATTGGTCGTTTCAGAAGTTCGTCGTAATTCAGTAGAGATCACAACGTTGCGAGATACGTTAGATTTCGTGTGCTATTTGAATTGTAGGCTTTTAATAGGTTTTGACAGTCAAATTTTTTAAGCAATTATTTAATAATTGTCATATATAATAAGTAAAGTTATATTAAATTTTATTATACTAAAGTTATATACTTTTAGTTATACTAAATAAAGCATAACTAATAAAGTTATTATATAATAATAATTATTATTATTATAATCATACTAATAATACTACAATAATATACTAAATAATACTAATAATACTAATAATATTGGTATAATAATACTTAATATTATAATCATAATAATAATAATAATTATTATAAAATAATAATAATATTATGATAATAATAATAATTATTATTATTAATGATAATAATAATAATTATTATTATTATTAATGATATTATTATATTTATTATTATTATTATTATTATAAAATAAATAAATAAAATTTGAAGCAATCCAATCAATCGGAGCGCGTAGATTAAAATCTATTCCCTCTTTCTAAACGACATCACAACATCATATTTTTTATTATTGCAGAATCGAGAATATTATCTTAGGACAAAGGGAAAAACCAATGGAAAATACCTTGAAAACTTGTTCGGCATTTTCGAGCCAGGCAGGTTGAGCGAAGTAGACGCTTTCGGAAACGACGTAACCGGTACAAATGCTGGAAGTGAATGCTTTGGGAAATACGACGATGAATTGACCCGGTTCCTGAACCGTTTTGCAGAGTGGAACTCCGTTGCTGACCAACGTGTCCGGCGGAACCATGGCAGTGTCCGATGGAAGCCATATGGTTTTTTTCTTGCAGTAACGCGGGACCATCTTCGACAGGGCATCGCGAAAATTATCGTTGTGCTCGTCGGGAATGCCGTACCAGATTTTCTTAGCTCCGGTGTGAAGATACTCGATCCAGGGCAATCCGTGAGGATCTCTGTACCAGCAGCACGCGCTGAACAACATTCCGACGTGCAAAGTTGGCACGGTTACGCCTGCGAACGTGAAATGGTATCGGTATTGTAATTGATTAAAATTTTGTTGATAGTGTGGGGAGATTATGATTTCTGGCGACGCGAATTCATGAAATTTTCTCGTGGAATATCACAAAATAAGCCTAAGAAGAGGAAGAAGACAGTTCGATATCGCGCTGAGTTTTTGAGATGTCGATTTTTTACGTCCACAATTTGAATAAAACGACCCCCTTTCTTTTAATCTGATCTACAAAATGAAGAAATTTCGATATTTCGATTAGTTTTAAGAAAAGCGAAACGAAGATAAAAAATCTTTGGATTCGATGTGAAATTGGAAATTATTTGAAATTCAATTTAGACATAACTGAAATTGATTAAAAAACGTAAAAAGATCCGAATTTAAAACAAAAAAGTTTACTTGAAAAAAAAAAAAAAAATTGTTACTGAAAGAAAGAGAAAAGACAGAAAAATGGTTTTAAAAATAGTAATGAACGACAATTATTTTCTATAAATAATTTGAAAACCTAACATAGGTTTTGAGATTGAATTAGGTTATTTTTTCATTCCAGATTAAGAAAAATTTTAGTTTTCTTAATTTTTCTAATTAAAAAAAAAAAATGTTATACGAAAAAATCGATATTTCAAAAATTGGGCGAGATAACAAAATTCTATATTTCAATATTAAAATATTCTATATTATATTCTATTCTATATGCTATAATATATTATTCTATATTCTATTCTATTCTGTTCTATTCTATTCTATTCTATTCTATTATATTCTATTCTATATGCTCTATTATATTATAGCATACAATAATAATAGTATATTAACATAATAATAATAATAATAGTATAGTTTTAATAATAATAATAGTATATTATTTATTATTGTTATATGCTATATTTTCTATTAATTCTATATTAAAATTCTATTCTTGGGCTTATTTAGTCGTGTTCTACAATTAAAATTCATCAGATCGCGACCCCAGACGTCATCATAATCTTGCCTCTAATGCCGACGTTACTGGAGATTTATAAAGGACAAAAAGCCCTTAACGCCATTAAAAAAAAAAAAATGCATACCCATAAGCGGTCCCAAAGCTCGAAGCACCGAGCCGGCGTTATTGGTCAATACTTTCAAATTCCACGGATGTCTGGCGAAAGGACTATTTTTCGCCACGGAAAATCCAAAACCACGTCCGCTCGAGTCAATGCTCGCCGCGTGAACGCAAACGTGACGTTTGCGCTCGGCCACGTGCTTCCAAAATGCAGATTCGACTTCACCGGCCGATGCTCCGTCGGCTTCGCTTCCGGATCGTTGATTCTCGCCGAACCACATGCGTTGCGTGTTCCGGGCGATTCGATAAAAAGCGTTCAACGGCATATTCCGACCCTGTTTGAATAATTAACGTCGATGATTAATAAGAAACAAAATCGGGAAATAAAAGTTTGGTAAAAAATTGATTTACCTTTACGATGCATTCTTCAATCTCGTCGGAACTATCGTCGTCGTCTTCCTCATCGTTGTCGTTCAATTGCGCCCCCAACCTCTGCAAAGTCTTCGTTTCTCTCTTCTTCCATTCCGACTCCACGTCGGCGAAAAGCTTTCCACGTTCCTCTGCAAATTTACAATTGCTTTGAGATTTCGTGCTTCATTGTAAAACTTTTTTTTTTTTTAGGGTAGAACTTTTGAAACTAGATATTGAACAGCTTAGAGTACGATTTCGAATAGTTTTATGTATGTTATATATTTCTTTTGGTTATTTACCTGGCGACAGAGTATCGTAAGGTAAGAGATATTTGCAATAAATATCATCCAGCTTAGTTACACGATCCTGAGCGGATTTCGGTATTTTCATGCCATCGGCTACTTTTTGCCATTTCTTTTTTTCGATTACTTCCTTGAGCCCACCGAGGCTTTGTACCGTTTGGTACAAATGCGGCAGATCCACTTCCATTCCACCGATCTGAAAGACGAATGATACGAAATTTATTTGAGGGTTTAGGCCACTCTACAATTTTCGAAAAATCCAATTTTTTTCAAAATGATGTCCCAAAAGGTTATGGCCGGGAAAAAATCTCCAAGTACTCGGTTTTCGAATTTTAGTACGAGGCCATCTGGTCCGCAACGGGCTTCAAGCAAACTTCAAATGCGTTTATCTCGAAACTGCATTTTTCAAGTTGGCCGGAAACATAACTCAAACAATTTTTAACCGATTTACTTAAAATTTTAAATATATCTTTAAAAATGCATTGTCTATGGTAGTACGTAGGATTTCTTTTTATATTGCATCGTTCATTTATTATTAACAATTTTCTGACAATTTTTTAGGCAAATTTTTTACTTTTCAGTTTAGCAAAGCGCCATTTGGTCAAAAATCAATATATTGAAAAAATCCTTCGTACTTCTATAGATGTTGTTATATATAATCGAAAAAAATGCATTGGCTCATCATAATTCGAAAATTACGTGAGCCGTTTGTCCGGTCGTGGGTCCTGGAAAAACGGAGTCGTCATCGCAAAAATGCTGCCCAGCCGCAATTTTGAAATTAATCGCTTCAAAAAAAAATATTATTTACAGTCACTGATATGGATGATAACCGACCTTCTTTGTAATCTCTATTTATTTGCTAGTTTTTCTGAAAAAAAAAATCCCCAAATAAGCCTATTTTTTCGGCCTTTAGAGTGACCTAACCCCTTAAGTAAGACTCGAGCTGGAACTGCGGGTTTTGCTTATTTCTGGATATTTACCCAAGGCGGATGTGTCAGAGTGATGCTCTGAGTCGCTAAATATTTCTTTATAGCCATCATCTCTTTGACGTTGGGACCCCAACGATGAAGCATCCGATGAACGTATTGATTGTAAGCCGTGAAACGCATATCGTCCGAAACTTTGCACTCCGGCTTGAAATTTGCCGGCGGTACCACTCTGCAGATACCGAATTTTTCGGCTATGGGTCTTATCTTGTCGATGTATTCCAATGGATCCTGGAAATCTTTCTCGGTGGGATGAAACGTCGGGGCTTCGACGAGACGAGCCTCCGCGTTTGTATTCGCCGAGCCGGGAAATGTCGTTGTATTGCTCGGCGAGAAAATCTCCGAAGATTTTTGCTTGGACTTGGCTGAGGCCCTGTAAAATCGAACATTTGTTAATTGATTACGCTTTTTTTGAAGCTGCAACGACGAATTGAATAAAATTGATACTAGAACGACGAAATTAGTTAAAAGGACTGGTTTAATTTTTTAAGAGTAAAATTAATTAATTAATTACGTTTTCTTGAAGCAGCAAGGACGAATGGAATAAAATTGATATTAAAACTACGAAATTAGTTAAAAGGACTGGTTTCATTTTTTTTTTTACAAATAATAACTATTTAAATTCGTCACATTGCATTTTTGAGAAATTTTCTAACGGCTTTCACTACAATATTTAGAGGATGGAATTTATAAATTTGTCATCCGAACTTTTTTCACTTTTTTAGAAAAAGGAGAATAATGAACGGGCAAGAAATTGGCGATAATTCTAAATAATAATAATAATAATAAATAATAATAATAAATGAATAATGAATAATTTATGAAATTTAACGTCGAGGAAATAAACTAGAATTGAAAGGATTTGTTACGAGTATAAATAAAAGGAACAGCTAAAAGTAAAATTTCATCATTTTTCTACGCTTTCTTCAAGCAACAACGACGAATGGAATAAAATTAATACCAGCACTACAAAATTAGTTGAAAGAATTGGTTTAATTTTTTGTACAAATAACAACTATCCAAATTCGTCACATTGCATTTCCGAAAAAAAATGTCAACTTCATTAAAATATTCGAAGGACGAAATTTATAAATTTCCGCTCCAACCTTTCTTCCCATTCTCAATAAACAATTAAACCACATCATAACCGAACGAACAAAAAACCTTCAATAATTCCATTCATAAAAACATTTCATAAAATTCAAAATCAAGAAAAAATAGCCAGAATCAAAAGGATTCATTTCCCAGTTCAAATAAAAAACCAACTACAATTTTTCACTCCCAAAAAAAAAAAAAAAAAAAAATCATTACAGATATATTTCACGCTCCAATACCTTTTTCCAGTCTTGTTAAAATCCGCCGACGTCTTTCTCTCGCGTGGAATTTTCGGTGATTTGTTACTTTTATCGGTCCCATTGCCAGCCCCACTGCCCGAGCTCTGTCTCCCGCTGGAATTCGTCGAACCCACGTTTTTTACCGATTGATTAATCGGTGCCGAAAAATCCGCGACGACCGCAGTCGACGAAGTCGCGACAACGGTCGACGTGGAAGCCACCGAAGTTTCCGCATTGGCGTAAGGATGATCGAGCACGGAAGTGCTGCTGTTCGAGCTCGATGGAGTTCGTGTCGTGGGTTGAACCGTGCCCACGGGTGGACATCGTGCAACCGCAATCGGTGGTTTTGTCACCAATTGCGCCCTCAACAATACCCTCTGATTTGGTCCATTCGGACCCTCAGTGCCCAATTTAACCGCAACTCCTTGAATCAATTGTTGTCCTTGAACCAAATTCGGACCATTTCTCGTCACCGTTTGCAGAGGAATGTAAAAAACATGACCTCCATCGTTCTCATCATCGTTATCATTCGTATTTTCGGTTTGCGTAGAAATTTCCGTAGATTTTTGTTGTCCCAAAACATCATCGATTTGTTCAGTTCGATTTTGTTGTTCCCGACCTTTTTCCTGCAATTTTTCATTAAAATTAACTTGCACGGCGATCGAAGCGCTGCAATTAACTCCACCCCATTCAGTCGGCATTTTTCCAAGTGGCAAAACTTGAACGTTCGACAAATTTCCAAAACTTTTCGGCATAGCAAATTTATTCGACATCGAATTATCCACATTGTTGCAATCCTTGAATTTTTTTACATCATTTTCGCTACTCGTCCCTAAATCGTTCAATTTTGAAGATTCTTCGTTTTCCCGCGAATTATCGAGATACGAAGGTGTGCAAATTTTTTGTTGAAAATCTTTGAGTTTTCTTCGAAAAGGAGTGTTTATGGGAACTTCGGTGTCACTCTCAAAAGCGTAAACGCTGCTTTCGTTTTCCGGTGAAAACGCGTTTGCGCTAGGTGTCGTGATTTTACGTTCCTTGACCTTTGGCAAAAAAGTTTTTCGTTGTTTAAAAATTCCTTTTTTATCGGGGGTTGATTTTTTTTCCGGTGAACCGTCGACGGAATTTTGATCGGATTTTGAAATCGTGTCGCTTTCTTCACCCGTAGACGTTTCTTTCATCTGTTTAACGCCTCTACCTTTTATTATCTCTTTCATATCGGCATTGATTTTGTTTCTATTGGGAATGGGAATGTTCAAAGGTTTCGCGAGAGGAATTCTCGCCCCTCCGATAAAACCCCCAGCGATTCTGCTTTGAATTCCCATTCTATCGCGAGCATTGGATTTGTCAACGAGTTTCGGTATCGTCACGTTTACCGGACGTACGAGATGTTGAATTCTCGTTGGAATCGACAAATGCGTCGAATCTTTGATCTTTTCCGAATTTACGAAAGAAAAATTCGTCGTTGTTTCGATTTCGGATTTTTTTCTTTGCTTCGCTCTCGCCATTGAACTTTCGTTCAACCATTTTTCAATTTGTTCCGTCGACATGTTGACCCGAGCTTTGCGTCCGTGATTACCATCGAGCGACATGTCGATCAAATTAATCGGTGAACCTTCGCTCGTGTGATTGCATTTGGTTTCGAGTTTTACAGCATCGTCGAGACTTTGAGATTCAATTTCGGGTATGGAAATCGTCGTTGGTTCACGAACGGGTTTAACAATCGTAAAAATCGGTGCAACCACGATCGGTTGTTCGATCGTTTTGTCCAACGTCAAACGCTTAAGGTCTCGCGACGTCGAATTTTCCAATTGGGGCGTGTCTTGTGTTTTAAGCACATCCAATTTCCCATAAGCTTCCTCCGAAGCGAGAAGATTCGCGTTAACGTGATTGTTGCAAGAATTTAAAACCTTCGATATAGCTTTTTTCGTGAAACCACGAAACGATTCCTCGTCGTCCGACACTTGAGACGTCGTTGGATCGTTTAATTGCGCGTTTGGAACGGTTTTGTTTTCGATCTTCGTCTCGATCGTCGTTGGAACATCGACGATTTCCGATTTCGAAGTTTCCAATTTTTTTTCTTTCTTTTTCTTTAATTTATTCAGTAAATTTCCGAGTGTTTCTTCGTCGGATTCTTCGCTTTCGGGCTTTTTTGCCGGTGGTTTTGGTCGTTTTGCAATTTTTTCCTTGGGTATGGGCGTTGATTCTTTGACTTCGGGCGTTGAAGGACGATTGCGAAGTGACGATCGTAGACTGCGAGTCGTTGGTTGTTCGATCAGGGGAACGCTTTTACGTGACGTTGGTTTTGTTTTGTTGAATTCCACGGAAGTTTCGGATTCGTCCTCGCTGTCGAGCTCGCAATAACGTCGAACTCTCAACGTTCTTTTGCTCTTGAGCAACGGTTTTTCAACTTTCGTCTTGCTCTTGACGACGATCGACGTGTTATCGATCTTGGATTCTTTTTCTTTGATTTCTTTGGGCTTCGCGAGTTGTTTCGACTTGGCTTTTATCTCGTTCTCAGCTTGGGCGGTGCGCCGAGCGTTTGGCAATTCTGGAAAACTGTCCACCGACATATTGTCCTCGTTTTCGATATCCGGACTAACCAATTTACGTCCCAGAATTTCCATGTACACGGCTGCAGCTTCCTTCGTTTTTCGCGACGGTCTTCTGGACAATCCTTGAGGCGTTGGCGGACTATCTCTCTGCGAACGCGTTATTCTACGCACATCAGGTTTGTTTCGAGTGCAAACTTTTTTTTGCATGACTTTGTTGATCGTACGTTTAACCTGAGTTGCATTTTTTGATCGTGAAATCTCATCGTCCGAAGATTCGCTCTCGGATTCCGAAGAATCGCTCGTTTGCTCCTTCGTTATCAGTCTTTTTTTGGGTTTCGACGGAATCGTTTTGGCTTTGGCCAATGGCGGGTTTGGCTTTTTGACCTTTTCGGTGGGTCCGCTGCTTCGCAAACCGTGTCGCTTCGTTTCGTTGGGAGATACGAATTTTCTCGGTGCTAGCTTCGTCGACACGGATTTTAGAACGATGCGATCCGACGTCGATCGAGTTCTCATCACGCACGAAGCTTTGAATTTGTTTTTTATGCGTTGCTTGGCGAGACGTTGCTCCTGGTATTTTTTTTTTAGCGCTTGGATGGTCGACGTAGCGGTTTGGAATTTTGTTAGATTTTTGGGGACAGGTGCGGGTACTTTTTTTTTTAGAGGCGACGCCGGTTTGGAGGTGGATTTGCTCGGGACGTTGGAGTTTGGTTCGGGTTTGGAGACGCTGGTGGAAGGCGCGGGGGTGGAGGAAGATGTTTTGTTGGTGGATTTTGAGGCGGCGGATGCTTTTGTCTCGGACTTTTCTTTTTTGGCGCCCACGTTGAAGAAGTTTAAGCTGGGCGGCAGAATGGAAGTTCCTGGGTAGTGATAAAATTATGATTAACGGCGTATCGAACGAGTATGCACCAGTTTAGAGTTGTTCAAGGTGTAACAAAGATCTATCGGCAATGATAAAATTAATATTATGTGATATAACTGAATTTTTTATTAATATACGAGCAAAAAATTGTATGCAGAGCCATTAATTTATCATTCGAAATTAATCGCTGTACAAATTAAATTAAAAGCAGTGTCAACGTTTTTGTATTCCATAGAGTTTTTATTTACACACCTGGACATTGATCAGAGAGAAATAAAAACAATGGTCCACTCAAATTTGATGTACAAATGTGAAATGATAACATATTGCGGTATTTAAAAATTAAATTGTCAGTCATTCACATAAACTTCCACGAAACTGCATAAGGATACTCATGCAGAATCTTCCGAATACCTCAATGGTTATTGAACCCAATAATTTCTTTCAATATTTCTTAGCGATATTCGTCAATCGGTAATACACAACCCAGACTCTTACCTCTAAAGCATAGGAACGTCAGAAAGTCTTCGGTATTGGGACGTTTGTGCGTTATAAGTTCGGAGATAACGGGTGGTTTGGTTTTTTCTTTTTCCTTAACCAGCGTCGGAGCCGGACTGAAGACCGTCGCGGCGCCTTGCGCAAATTTTCTCTGGGCATGGACCTTGGTCCTGCAAACCAGAAAAAAACAACCAATAAATCCCTCAAACCCCTCCTCAAAATCAATAAAACTAAAAAAAAATAAAAATATTAAAATAAAAAAAATCTCCATGAAGCAAAAAAAAAATGTCTTCAAGGTTAATTACCTTTTGGGTGATTCTGACAGGGGATCCATGAGATCGACGAGATCGCCCTCCTTCCTTTTTCTCTTGTCATTTCGGCCCAATACCATATTTAAACGTGTTTAGATCGTGGTTTCACCCAAACCCTAATATCCTCACGAAATTTCCGAGAAATTCATTCGCACAACGTTCGATCAATTGTCCGAATATTCGCGAGCTTCAACATCGACGAGAAGCAACATCGTCAAAGCCCGTAATCCCTTCAGAAACGAACAAAGTTGTTTCCAATCACGACAGAAACACCGAAGGGACGCACGGATGAGGCTTCGATGGGGCTCGATTTTTCTTCAACAAGAAAAAAAAAATATGGGGACGGTTCTCGAACTTTTGTAGAAGATCCTTGAGGCACTTTGCTCGTGTCGATAATCAGCCGGTCGACAATGCAGAAAAACAAAATATTCGAAGATAAATACGAGAAAAATACGATTGACAATTGGTTGAGAATAAAACACCGTCGAGGATAACTCATCCCAACCCCCCCCGAGTGTTAAATGACTATTGTTGTGTCAGACGGCAGGATTAAATGCCCGTCTTCGGGATCGCTGAACTGACCAATGACCGAGCGAGCGCTTCTGTATGTATGAATACATACAAGCTTTGCAGTAATATCGATTCGATCGGTTATGTTTAACATCGACCTTCGAGCCGACTTCCGTTTACCGGCTAAACGTTTGAATTCGTTTTAATTCGATTTTTCAAAGTCTTCCGCTTTGTTATTGTTTGTAAATAATTCGGGATTTCGGTGTTGTTGTTTGACAACATTAACTGGAAATTTTATTATTTTTCGGTCACGGAAATTTGGACTTTTGGAGCTGCGAGCCAATCATCGATTGGAGCTTATGGCAGAGATGAGTAGGGAGATGTACAACGGTGGCCTTTTCGGGGTCCTGATATGCGGTGGTGCTGAAACGTAGCGGCGAAATGCGGAACCCCGGAATGGATACCTCGGCAACTTCGCAGCGAAGCAAAGCGCTTGGCCACGCACCTTAGTCATGCTGTGGCGAAATGCGAAAGCTCAATTTGGATACCAAGGCCAATCTGAAAATGCTAGTACCATAAAACTGTAGCGCCAAAAAATTGTAACCCCGAAAATTTCTAGCGCTGAAATATCCTAACTCGAAAAAATCCTGTCACCGAGCACCGAGGTCACATGAAAGAATAAGTAAAATAATGACAAATCACATGAACCTATGGGGAAGATATAAATAAAATTAGAGCTGGTTGACGCCTAGAAAAAAACCGGTTATTCATTGCATCGCTCGTTTCCACACCACCAAGAGGTAGAGCCAATGGTGCGTTATTATATTTATAGTGGTTTCCCCATGAGGCCTATATCCACTTTATAAAATAAAACGTTTCGTCGTGCCGGCAAGACGAAAAATGATTTCGTTGAGAGCTTTGACGAAAGCACAACTCACGTGTGACGAGACAATCGCGATGGCTCGCACAGAGAGTGCACTTTTGACGAAACTTCTAACGAAGGCATTAGCCAATATTACAAGATATTAAAACGCGATTAATAAAAAATCCTGAAACTAATTACGAAGAGTCCTGAAACAGAATAAAAAACCCTGAAACAGAATAACAAATCCTGAAACAGAATAACAAGTCCTGAAACAGAATAAAAAACCCTGAAACAGAATAAAAAATCCTGAAACAGAATGAAAAATCCTGAAACAGAATAAAAAATCCTGAAACAGACTAAAAAATTGTAAAACAAAACGGACTCCTGAAACAAATTACGAAGAGTCCTGAAACAGAATAAAAAATCCTGAAACAGACTAAAAAATTGTAAAACAAAACGGACTCCTGAAACAAATTACGAAGAGTCCTGAAACAGAATAAAAAACCCTGAAACAGAATAACAAATCCTGAAACAGAATAAAAAACCCTGAAACAGAATAACAAATCCTGAAACAGAATGAAAAATCCTGAAACAGAATAAAAATCCTGAAACAGACTTAAAAATTGTAAAACAAAACGGACTCCTGAAAAGAATTTGAAAAATTCTGGAACAGAATAGAAAAATCCTGGAACAGAACAAGTATAAATGACAATTGTGACACGTGGCATTTTACGATAAAAGAGCATGGCTATTCTGTTTTTTAGCGAACAACCATCCTCGGGTTGTAGTTGCTCTCTTGAGCTCCGGTTTGCATAAACTTTCAAACGTGCAAAGCTTTTGCAATGCGGAGGAGCCTCTTCAGCATATAGCCACTTTGATGAACCTGAATGAAATGCTTCGAGATTCTCGACGCTCTACAAACTAGAGATTGTTCTCCAATCTTTAAAAACAAAATATTGTCCCTCGAGACAGACCAATTACTCTTAATCTTCTCGAGGGACAATTTCGATTTCGAGAATCTCAAAGCCTGCCTGCTGTCCATTATTGGATCCGGTCTGACGAACACGGAAAGTACAATACGGACAGCAGTCTGATTCATTTATTACTGAACCAGATAGACAGTTCTATATTGCCTTTATTCGGGTATCGTTCGAATCCCCGATTGGCAAATAGAACTGTATCTTAAGAAAGACAATAGTTTCAGGAGCGGAAGTCTGTTTAGAAATCCACTCCCTACGTCCCTACCTACTTAACTAGAGCACTCCAGAAATTTAAAAAGCTACTTATGTGATACGCGACCTGCCTAACATCGTCGGAGCTAAGCTGAAAAACGGAAAAGCAAAGTATTGGCAAGCTCATTCACAACCAAAGCAATTCTCTCCACGGTTCTCACACACGCCACCCGGGTGCAAAAAGCCTACTCTAGAGACAACGTCCCGGGACGCGTCCGACACCCGAGTTCAGTACCTTCAAATGCCACAATGAAGGTACCCACTCATACAACCTGAAATTACAGCTGTGTCTCCATCGTTACTCGATCAACAATCGCGCGGCTGCCACGCGATCATTATCGAGCACGAATGGAGAACACGTCGAAGGTCTTGATGATCATCTGAAAGGTGAAACACCCTATAATTCTACTATTAAATTAGTCAAGTTCCTACCGGGCTAAGGACTCGATTTAAAAATGCAAATAATGGGAGGGCAGTCTCAACTGAAGTTAATAAAATACAAGGGCAGAAGTTAAAAATACAAGATTAAATAATTGCAATACTCCAGAAGGGAGTAGCTGGCTGCAAGAATTATAACCCTCAGCTGGTGGTCAAGTTCGAGAGAACCATCCACTGAATTTTAATTGAAGCAAACAGAAAACTAGACGACTTTTTCATCAAGTTGAAGAAAAGTTCAACTCAAATTCGACCACCTTGCTGTCGCGAAAAGCTCTTCCTGCACCGAAAAAAGTGGTCTCATTTCATGACCACTCGTCAAATGAAAATTCTACTCGACCCGGGCAACTAAAGCCATTGTGGCTATTGGATTTGTATATTAGAAAAATCGTCGTTTGCAAACAAGGCGAGGAAGAGCACTATCCTACGCTACCACACATAATTACACGATTCATTGCCATTATGATGCCACGGTCAGTAAAAATGTTAATTACAACCAGTTCCCCGGTGCCGGTTCGGACCATTCGTCCTGCGGCATGATCGGGGAACCAGAGGGATTATAAAATGGACTTACCGACCGGTGACTTGAGTCTCGATCAGGTTCTTCGCCAAATTCTTAAGCCGATACCGCGAAGATGTTTTCTCACTTGCAGGACTTGTGAGTGTTTCCATCAACACTGTAGAGAAGCACACAATTAAAATTATTAAATTGCACCAATAAAAAGAATTGAAAAACAAAATAAAAAATCAATACTACATAATTTTTTCTCTAATCGGGACAAATGATCTTCGAAAATATTTTAGTCATTGAAATTGAGGGCAATATTTCGAGAGTTGATAATAAGAATTAATTATCAATTCAATTAATTAGAGTTGATTGGTTAACAATTGTAATTTCAACGGAGTAACTGTTTTCCTCGACATTCGTTCACGTTTTGTTTGAGAAAGTAAAATAATAATCCGACTAAATTGAATTGAATCAAGTTATTGATTTATTGTTAATCAAGTCTTATTCAAATGTCTTATTCAAATATCAATTTATTTGATTTATTTGAATCAAATAGAAGTATTCATCGATTATTAGTCAATCCAATGTATTTTTGAATTAAATGAAATTATTATTCAATTATTTTTGCATTTAATTAATTTGATTTTTTTATTTTAGAAAAGTTAATTGACCGATAAAAACTCGGTTGCTATTAATTCCGACCGTCAGGCGGGTTAGCACTAACTTCGATTCCAATAAAAATTCCATGAAAATTTCTATTATTTCTATTTGCAGTCCCGATCCGAAAAGAAATCATAATTTGGCCAAATTTAAATAAATGAAGTTATTATCCAAATATTGTTTTATTTACTTATTATTTAATTTGATTTATCGGAATCAAATTGAAGTATTAATCAATCGGTATTCAATTAAATGTAGAGAAAAATTCCATTAAAATTTTTATATTCATATTTCCGGTCCCGGTTCGAAAAAAAAAAATAATAATTTCACTAAATCCAATTAAATTAAACTATTATTCAACTGCCCTTTTATTAAATTCTTTTTGTTTAGTTTAAAAAAAGCTAGTCAGCCGATAATGCACTGATATTAAACTCGACCGTCTCCCGAGTCAACAGAGATTTTCATTCCAATAAAAATTTCATAAAAAATTCTATTGATCGTTCTTTTACAGTCCCGATCAGAGAAAAAATAATAATTTGATCAAATTAAGATAAATAAAGTTATCATTTAAATATTATTCCATTCACTTATTACTTCATTTGATTTATTAGAATCAAATGCAAGTATTAATCATTCGGTATTCAATTTAATGTGGAGAAAAATTCCATCAAAATTTATATTATTCATATTTCCGGTCAGGGTTAGAAAAAAAAAAATAATTTCACTGAATCCAATCAAATCAAATTATTATTCAACTACTACTTTATTTAATTCTTTTATATTATTTTAAAAAAACTAGTCAGCCGATAATTACTGCACTGACATTAATCTCGACCGTCTCCCGATTTAACACGGACTTAGATTCCAATAAAAATTCCATAAAAAATGTTATTATTCGTTTTTACAGTCCCGATCAGAGAAAAAATAATAATTTTATCAAATTAAGATAAATGAAGTCATTATTTAAATTTTAAATAATAACTTTATTTATCTTAATTTGATAGAATTATTATTTTTCGGGATTTGATCGGGACTGTAAAAATGAATAATAAAATTTTTTATGGAATTTTTATTGGAATCTAAGTCTGTATTAATTCGGGAGACGGTCGAGATTTAATGTCAGTGCAGTAATTATCGGCTGACTAGCTTTTTTAAAATAATATAAAAGAATTAAATAAAATAGTAGTTGAATAATAATTCGATTTTATTGGATTCAGTGAAATTATTATTTTTTTTCTAACTCTGACCGGAAATATGAATAATAGAGATTTTGATGGAATTTTTCTCCACATCAAATTGAATACCGAATGATTAATACTTTCATTTGATTCTAATGAATCAAATTAAATAATAATTGAATGGAATAAGATTTAAATGATAACTTTATTCATTTTTATTTGATCAAATTATTATTTTTTCTCTGATCGGGACTGTAAAAACGAATAATAACATTTTTGATGGTATTTTTATTGGAATCTAAGTCTGTGTCAACTCGGGAGACGGTCGAGACTGATGTCAGTGCAGTAATTATCGGCTGACTAGCTTTTTTAAAATAATATGAAAGAATTTAATAAAATAGTAGTTGAATAATAATTCGATTTGATTGGATTTAGTCAAATTATTATTTTTTTTCTAACCGTGACCGGAAATATGAATAATAGAAATTTTGATGGAATTTTTCTCCACATTAAATTGAATACCGATTGATGAATACTTTTATTTGATTCTAATAAATTAAATTAAGTAATAAGTGAATGGAATAATATTTAAATTTTAAATTTTAAATATTATTCCATTCAATTATTATTTATCTTGATTTATTAGAATCAAATGAAAGTATTAATTAATCGGTATTCAATTGAATGTGCAGAAAAATTTGATCAAAATTTCTATTATTCATATTTCCGGTCACGGTTAGAAAAAAAATAATACTTTGACTAAATCCAATCAAATCGAATTATTATTTAACTACTATTTTATTAAATTCTTTCATATTATTTTAAAAAAGCTAGTCAGCCGATAATTACTGCACTGGCATTAATCTCGACCGTCTCCCGAGTTGACACAGACTTAGATTCCAATAAAAATACCATAAAAAATGTTATTATTCGTTTTACAGTCCCGATCAGAGAAAAAATAATAATTTGATCAAATAAAAATAAATAAAGTTATCATTTAAATATTATTCCATTCACTTATTATTGAATTTGATTTATTAGAAGCAAATGAAAGTTTTAATCATTCGGTATTCAATTTAATGTGGAGAAAAATTCCATCAAAATTTCTACCATTCATATTTCCGGTCAGTTAGAAAAAAAATAATAATTTCACTGAATCCAATCAAATCGAATTATTATTCAACTACTACTTTATTAAATTCTTTTATATTATTTTAAAAAAGCTAGTCAGCCGATAATTACTGCACTGATATTAATCTCAACGGTCTTCCGAGTTAGGAAAAATTTTAATACCAACAAAAATTCCATCAATCTTTATATTATCAGTACTTACAGTGCCGAGTTCCTCGCCAAACTGTCACCGCTCCACGTGTCAGTACGGACCGGTTGAACTTGCTCGAACGCGTTTCACCGACACCGAACTGTCAAACGGCTGTGATGTAGTCGCGCACGTACGCGTCAGTACACAAGGGTTGAACTTGATCGAGCGCGTTTTACCGACACCAAACTGTCAAACGTCTGTGACGTAGTCGCGCACGCACGCGTCAGTACACACCGGTTGAACTTGCTCGAAACGCGTTTCACCGACACCGAACACCACACGCGAACTGTCAACGGCCGTTACTATTACGTAGACGCGCACGGACGGGTTCCCGAGCCTCGCAACGGGCGCGACACAACCGATAAGAACGAGGGACGTTGAGCGACTGACAGACCGAGTGATAAGCGATAGCGGGACGCGCGACGCGAGAGTGGGGACTCTCGGACGGGGCATGTCGGTGCCCCGCCTACCGCGCGCGACTGCGCTCTCTCGCTTCCTCGCTGCGAGCCCCATCGTCGTTCAATCGCTCGTCAGCCGCCATCGGTGGTTTTTATTAATGCTTCGGCCTGGACCAATCGCTCACTCAATCTCAGTCTACGAACTTAAATCGGACGGTGGGCGGTACAGAAGCTCGATGCAGGCGTTCATACGCAATTGCAAGTGCAATTGTGCGTGGAACGGGACGAGTTGTGCGAGTAAAATCGGTATTGCAGAGAAATAATATTAATTTACGGTAATAAAAGGGAAAGGACAGGAAAAGAACCAACGAAAAAATAATAAATGAAGAGTATTGATTTAAAAAAATTGAATAAATAGATTTAGAAAATGAATAATGAAAGGATTGAATAAATTTTTAGTAAAAAAATGGTGAAATTAATAAGTGAGAAAAATCGAATGATTATACAAATAAATAATTTGGACAAATATAATAATTCAATGAATAAATTATTAATATTATTTGAGCAACATAATAATTTGATAAATAAATAATTTTGAGCAACATAATAATTTAATTAATTAATAATTTCGACAAATATAATAATTCAATGAATGAATAATTTTGACAAATATAATAATTCAATGAATAAATGAAATTTTAGAAATCGAATAATTCAATGATTGAATGAATAAAGCAATGAACAAGAACGAACCTCACTGATAATCCGTTCAAATCCAATGTTGGGTTGTGATTTTAAAAATTCACATAATCTGGACACTTGTTATGAATCATTAGTACATCCTTTCATTCGTTCATGTCAGTATAACTTGGACGAAACATCTGATAAAGAAAAAAAAATATTTTTCTTTGTTAATAAACATCTATTTATTTAAAAAATAAAAAGAGAGCATAAGAAAATTTAAATATTCGGGAGATATGTTTATTCTTATCACAATTAGAATAAATAACCAACGACACGATAAATTACTACGAATTATTTACACTATAATATTAATATCGAATAATGAAGAAGAAAATAAGTAAGCAAATGAAGAATCAGAAAAATTTGCGAATAATAAAATATTATGATGTCATAATTAATATGATAGAATAATGTAATATGATATTATAATAAATATGTTTTTAAAATATAATATTATTTTCCACGTTGAACTGTAATTGTTTATCTCTTTAGTCTCGACCCTACTTTTTCGATCTTGCAATAATCGCTATTAACCTCACTGTTGATGCGATTTCAAATAATAATAATAAAATTGAAGGAGAAAAAAAGGATGTAACAATTATTATTCAAAAAGGTTATTGTATCGTCTCGAATTTCAAAATGGAAGCCACGTCCAATAATATTCGAAACATGCGCCTGACCCGTTTTACGGTCGTACTACTGAGTGGGCGTGACCTCGCCTCCACGTCTCTACTGCGTTACGACGCCATATTGCCGTGTTCGAAATACCTCACGTCGTAATAATTACACCATTTTCGATAGAAAATTAAAACAAATGTCAGTATTCAAACAATATGCAAGGGGAAAAAAATAATTTTTTCTCCTGGGAAGCGGCTAGAAATTGATGTAATGAGATTATGGAAGCGTGCAGGGATTGGAAGTACAGCGTCATGCGTCGGAAGTAAAGATTGCCCTCGTCCTGGAGTGAAGGAACGGTGAAGTAATGCAAGGACGAGGGAAAGATTGTGGAGGTGGATGATTGTAATCAGGGCTTGTGCAATTTCTTCTGTAATTGGCTTATAGAGTTGGCTTTAATAGGAAAGATGGCGTTCCTTTTTCATTAGTTGTCGTCGCGACTTAGCGCGTGAACTTCCTGGTTTACCGACGGCTCGTCTATATGAGGACTGCGAGAGTCTACGTGGCTTTTTCTTCTACGGGGACGAGATAAATAGTATACAGAAATCTAGCTTTTGGCCAGACATACGTTTGTTCTAATGAAAATTATTATACATAATTAACGAACATGATTAATTATGACGAATTATGAAGAATATTAATAATATCGAATAACGGAGGAAAATGTTTCATTTATTTTTGTTACAAAGATACAAAAAAACTTATTTTTTAAACACAGTATTTATATACATCGATGTCGGATCATGCATGTGTCATATATACACGATCTTGTCAACGGCATTCGCCAACGCTCGTAACGGTAGCTTTCGGAAATCGCTATTCGATTAATTTTTGTTCCACCTTTCGCAGGGCTGCGTTCTGAATCCCTACTCGAGTCAACTATAGTTAACTCGCGTCGTTATAATTCTATTACTATAGTTATACTATAGTTGACTCGAGTTGGGTTTCAGAACGCAGCCCAGAGATTAGAGGCCATTTGTGTGGCCACTGGCCAAGCGCTTTGCTTCACTGCGAAGTTGCCGAGGTATCCATTCCAGGGTTCCGCATTTCGCCGCTACTTTTCAGCGCCACAGCATATCAGGACCCCGAAAAAGCCACCGTTGTACATCTCCCTACTCATCTCTGTTATGATTCACTCCAACGACTCCAATCGACGATTTTCAAAAAAATTCGTCGAATCGTTTCATCTTTCGCAGATAAGCGACAATTTTTTATTACAATTTGACCATCAGCTTTGTCGCAGCAAAAAAAAAAGATGAATGACACAAATAATCCTGAAACCGATTCATCGATGGACGGAAATGAAAAAACTATGGCGTTCAATTGTTCCATATGCGGAAAAGAATTTTCTAATGAAAAACGTTACTTCGGTCACTTGAGGATTCACAGCGGAGAACTTTTGTGGTCCTGTGACAAATGTCCTCAATCCGACACGTCCTTCGATACTCAATCCAAGCTCATGACCCACGAGAACTTGTGTCACACTCTAGTCAGACCCCACAAATGCTCAAAATGCGACGACGTGTTCGACAGAGCGTCGCAGCTGGATTATCACAAGCGCAGCGTTCATCTGGGCGAAAAGTCTCAGATCTGTCAGATCTGCGGTAAAGGATTCTTCAGAAAAACCGATCTTCGAACCCATCTGAACGTTCATCTGGGAACCAACCAATCGATATGCGAAATTTGCGGAAGAAAATTCAATCATGTTTCCAATCTCATCAGACACTGCCGAACTCACGCCGGCTCCAAACCTTATCCTTGCACAATTTGCGGAAAAAGATTCACGCAAATAAGCTCCTTAGCCAGACACAAGAGAATACACTCGAGAGATTTGACTACGGCAACTGGTGATAATGTCGATGAGCATATTCCTTCCAGAGACGACAGCCCAAATACGGAGCGAAAGACGATTGTAAAACGGCAACATTATTGTAGAATATGCGGAGAAAGTTTTCGATTTTTGGTCCTGCTTAGGCAACACTTCAAAATTCATTCCAAGAAGGCAGAAAATGACGGCAACAACAGCAGCGTAAAGGTATATTTAGGAACGAAAAAATTGATATCGAATTCTATTTTAAATATTGAAACACGAACAATCGATTTGAAAACTTTGCTTGAATCGCTTAAAATTGGACACAAACTCGAGTTCAGTTTTTTTTTTCTTTTTTAGGACCAGGATCAAGAAACTAGTGGCACTAGAGACCAAATAACGGAGCAAACGAACTCGATGCTGCGTTCTACCGACGATCCTGGTCAATCGAGCGCAGGTGATTGGGAAAATTTTCAAGCCGAGCAAGAGGAAGATAATCTCGAAGAATCAGAAGATAATCCAAATAGTACGTATGTACATTCTAATAATTCCATACGTGATCATCTTCTGGAATTGGACCGCAAGATGAACGCCATAGCAATAGAATCGGAGCGCGACGTGAGTATCAGCATATCGGACATTTTGAGTCCTTACGATTGCGACGAGATTGAATTATCGAACGCTGCCAGTTTGGAAACGAAATTGTACGAGAATTCAAACTCCACGAATAAACACAACAGTCTGGAAAAAGATTACGATATCGTGCAATGCCTGAACGGCGTTGATTTCACAACCGACATAGATTCCCAATTGTCGGATGGTGCGGACGAAAAAATTCTGGCAAATTGCAACGGAAAACGTCAAAAATCTTCAACGAAGGATCACAAAAATTCGAAATCCAAAACGCTCGCCTCGCTAAACAAAGATCATTGCAATAAGTGTCTTCACGTGGAGGGCAGTCAATTGTACATAGAAATCTGCGAATCCGACTATCTCAAAAACGCAAATTTGCACGCGTTGGAATTGCAAGATATCGAGAACGTCGCTCTTCTTCAAGAAGTCTTCGATCTAACGGAAGACAATGCGACCGTTAGAACGTATTCTCAAAAAATCACTGAATGTAGATCAAGGATAAGTGACGAGGCTGTAGATGAGGCTGAATCGGTCTTGGACACCGGAGAACCTAGTTTAAGACTGGTCCAGACAGAAACCGGAGAACAATTTTACGAATTGGTGATCAACAATCAATGCAGCGAGAATCTCGTTGATATCGACGAGATGGAAGAACGTAGAGTCGAATCTCTCGACCACGTTGATATCGAAACCAATCCCGAATTTCCCGCTCGCCTAAATGTTGAAAATATTGTTGATAAACCGGAAAGTCCGGAAAAATTGCCAAACGACCCAAATTCCAACGAATTCTTCCAATTAATTTCCAACACCGACAGTTACATCCACGCATCGACGCAAAACGACACATCCATGCCTATGGTACGTCTCGTCCAAAACGAAGACGGCGAGCAATTTTTCGAACTCGTTCGAGAACAATCCGAATACGAGCGAAATCGCGAAGATCGTATCACCGAAAATCCGCACGACGATAAAATTCCCGAAATTCCGTCCAATCTCGATAACACGACATTTTCAATCGAATCGGAACCACTATCGGCAACGATCTCAAAACCGGAAGTCCAACGAGACAACGAAGAACGCAACGCGGATAATTTGCGTCCCGCGAAAGATCGTACGCGTAAATTTCAATGCAACGAATGCGACAAATGGTTCTCAACCGCTTATAATTGTAAACAACACGCGGGTACGCATTTTTCCGATCAACAAAAGTTTCAATGCAAAGATTGCGGCATGTCGTTCGCTTGGAAATCAACCTTGAACAAACATCTCGCCGGTAATCATCGACCGGATGGACCGCAAAAATTTGTTTGCAAAATTTGTCCAAAAGTCTACAGTACATTGTCGCAAGTAAATGTGGGTTTCGTCTACGGATCCGAACGAACATGATTGCGTTTGCGAACTAATGAATAATCTTTTTTGAATTACGATTGATTGCAGGAACACGTTAAGAGGGATCATTTGAAGGAGAGGAATCACGTTTGTACGCATTGCGGTAAATCGTTTTTCAAAAAATTCGATCTTAAGACTCACAGCCGAACGCACACGGACGAACGACCTTACGTGTGTCGATCGTGCGGGAAGAGATTTCATCATCAGAGTCACATAATACGACACGAGAGAATTCACACGGGCGAACGACCTTATAGCTGCGACATTTGTCAAAAAAGTTTTGCGCAACCGAGCGCTTTAAGGACTCACAGACAGAGGCATCGAGACGTTAAAATTGATATTCTCGAATATCGCATGGACGACGACGATCCTCTGTCTTTGGCTGTGCAATAGATAGTTAGGCGAATGCAATTCTTAGTGGTTTACTTCACAAGGTCAGGCCTTATCCGCTGAGGAAGTGAACAATTGTTATAGAAATCGGGTTTTTATTTTATCAATTTGCAAAAATAGGCTCGCCGTTTATTTAGTTCGGATTCGCGGTTTGGAAGACATTTTGTTGGCGCCTTTGAGGCTTTGAGAAGGTATCAGTTGTTTTATTGGAGCCGGATGAACCGGCAAAGTCCTCGGAATCACGTCGTATATGTGTCTTTAATAATAAAAATGATAAAGAGCTATATTTAGACGATCGATCCAAGATTCGCCAACGTCCAGATAAATTTGTAGGCTTCCGTTCCCGGGTTTCTTCAAATTTTAACAATGATACCTTTTTCGGGGCTGGGCATTGTTTGAACTTGTTTAAAAAAAACACATAAATGTTTTACTCGTACCGCTTAGGGTGATAAATGAAACGTATAGATTGTATTTAATTTTTCAAATCCCTGACACAAGTGCAATCCACAAAACCCCTCGAATTTAATTCGTGTAAATATGACAAACCAACATGGCTGCCGCGCGCATTCCCCAGCTCTGGCGCTGTAAATTCCGTATCCGAAATGGAAGATATTTTTACGACCATGCCATCCAAAAACCTATCAGCGCAGATACCTAATCATTGATATAATAACCTTGATTGCTACCTAATAACTCTGTACACCGATTTGATTATACATAAATGGATTCTACCAGCGTTATCTTTTTTTATCACATAAGAGAGGTTAGCATTCCATTCCCTTCGCCCCTTGCGAGTCGTCCCGCACCATACAAGCTAGGGATTCCACCGGAAATTGACATGTCCCAGTGAGTTTTCGTTGTGTCATCTTCAACGGAACGAGATCTCGTTTTGGCAACACTGATTCCAACGGACGAAGCTTCGACACTCGTTTGAACGTGTTCGATCTCTCGCATTGCGCTGCCGATGGCGCGTAAAGTTTCATCGTTCCTTTTCAGTGTTTAATTATTTACATCTAATTCGCATGTCTACTGCAAGTCTCGTGCAAAATTATCCTCACAATTTTCTGTTGCGCCAAACAATAAAAACGGAATTTTTTCGTGATTACGTCTCAATAAACTTTTCAATTAAATCGTGGATCCATCGTTTGTGTTTACGTTGACATCGACGTCCTCTGGAGCGTCCCGTTGGTCGTGTGCTATGCGGAAAACAACAAAACTCAACGTCGCCAAGCCCGTTGTACATGACAGGCGGTGAAAAAATAATATAATTGTACCTACATTCGTCCACGACGTATGCCAAAATGGATTTGTCACCGAGAGACGTACAATTGAATTCAAAACCAAAGAAAAGTAAGTCGATAGTCTCTTTTTGAAATCATTGAATAAACGATACAATTATTAATTTTAATTAATTTGCAGAGTACGAACTGTCATTGCGAAAAGTCAAGAATGGTATTCAATCTGAACGTAATTACTCGGTCAAGCGAGACAAGATTTTGGCGCCACAGAATGTTGACAAAACATCCGAGTCCGAAGATTCCGAGAATTTTAAGCTCAGACTCTCCGAAAGTTTTGAAGTCGACGATACTTGCGACTCGATGGAAAATAAAATCGACAACGTCAAGGATGTTCCACCGACCGAAGTTATATTGATAAGCGACTCCAGCGACGAAGAAACGCCAGAAACATTAGATTGGAGGGAGTTGGAGTCGTCGGCGTCGTCAAAGAGGAGAATAAGAAAAAATACTTCGTCATCCGACTGTGTTTACATTGTGAAATCTTCGGACAGCGAAGACAACGACGAGGGCTACAGACAAGACTCGTCCAAAGCAGGTAGCAACGATTTACCTGTAAAAGAGTCGCAACAAAAATGCAGCATAGTTTACACGTCGGACGACGATATAACCAACGACGAGTCAATTTTTAGCACCGATGAAAAGTACAATGTAACTCATAGAAGTAAAGACAATCAATATAAATCGCGTTTATTGCCTGCGACGCCGATAAATATTGACGACTGCGATGACAAATTGTCATCGATTTCTGCAAAATTTGGAGAATTGCTCAACGACAAGAATATCTCAGCATCCAAGTCGATTGCCACCAGTGATAAAGTGAAAAATGTATTCTACAGAAGTAACGACGACGAAAACAGTCCACGAATAACGCCTTCGGCAGCGAGAAACGCCTCATATAGTGATAAAAAACTGTTATCAAGTTCCGAGAGATTTAGAAAAATATGTAACGACGTCAGCGAATTAGAAATAGAATCCATAATTAGAAGCGATAGAAGAAAAAATTTATTCGACGATGTAAACGACAAAGAAAATTGTTCCCGCATTACTCCCGCAGCTTCAAAAAATGTCGGAGACAGTGAAAAAAAATTAATTTCCAGTTCCGAGAGATTCAGAAAAATATTTAACGACGTCAGCGAATTAGAAATAGAATCCAAAATTAGAAGCGATAGAAAAAAAAATTTATTCGACGATGTAAACGACAAAGAAAATCGTTCCCACATCACACCTACAGCTTCAAAAAATGTCGGAGACAGTGAAAAAAAATTAATTTCCAGTTCCGAAAGATTCAGAAAAATTCTAACGGACAACGAATGTAACGCAGATACGCAAGGAAGTAAAAATCGGTCAACGGAAACGAGTGAAATCTACGAAAAAACGAAACAAACCCCAGTATCCGCAAAAATATTGTCACGAACGCCTAATTCGTCAACCATAACTAATCGAAACCCCGAAGAAGCTCGAAAAACTCCCATATCAGCGAGAATTACGTCTCGAACAGCCGTGCTAACAAAAAAAGACACGCGTGAGATACTCAAAGCCATTAAATCCAAAAAAATTGTTTACGAATCACCAAAAGTATGGAAAAAACCCCAAAATTCCGATGCGAGCGACGTCGAAGCGAGCGAGAGCGAAAATTTCTCACCCGAACCGAAAAATAACATAATAAAAACAAATCAAAACATCGAACCCAGAAAACCCATTGTTATTGCCGAAACTGATTCCGACACGGATTCCGACGAAAAGGTCATTCAAGGATCTCGACTCGATACGTTCAGACCCCACAAAACTCACGTGACGAGATTTCTCGATCCCTCGACGAACGACGACGCACATTCGGACGTGCTTAGCGAGAAAAAAAAATTAGAAGTAGCAAAATGGTTGTTGAATAATCCCGGTGATTCGACGGCCGACAGTTCGGTTAGCAACATATCCGGAAGTAAAGGAGGAAGTCCGAATTCCGGTAACAGCAGTCTCGAACGTTTGGAGCAAGATTACGAGACACCGAACAATCGTGATAAATTTCGTAATATTCCGAGCACCGGAAAATCTACGAACGTATTTAATTCCGCGAAATCCGTTAAATCCGTTAAATCAGTTAAATCAGTTCGACAAACAACGATCGACGATTTCGTGATGAGAACCAAAGACGGTAAGCAAAATGTTCTAACGCCCGTAAACACAACGACGAAGAAACGAAACGTCATCGATCCGTTTGTTAAAGAAGCTACGGAAAATTTGGGAATTATGGATTGCGCCGATATTTTGGATAATTTGTACGGTGATGTTTGGAGAGATAAAGCCAATGATTTGTTACCGTCCTCGGAACCGAGGAGAGAAAATGTTCGTCGTAAGGACAAAGCCGTGCAAACGGAGAGGCAAGTACACGTTGCGAAGATGTTTTGTTTATCTTCTCGATCTTGTTTCTGTCTAGCTCCTGTATTCTTCTCGTATAGCTTCTGTCTAGCTCCTGTATAGTTCTTGTATAGCTTCTGTCTAGCTGTATTCGCTCGTTAGCAATTACGATGTTTATACCTTTTTTATGTTTAACTTTTATAATTTTTTTTTTCTGTTTTAGGAAAGTCAATCCAAGGTCAAAAAATATACCGAAGAAATTATCTGGTAGTAGCTCTCCAGACGACGATTTTGACAGATGTAAGAATTACATTCGGATTTAATTTATTCTTTGCTGTGTAAACGGTGAATATTATAATTGTGAATTTTTATTGTTACGCAGTCGTGAGGGACATCAAACCGAATCTCAATTCGACGAAAAAACCCGTGAAAACGACTGATACGCGAAAGTGCAGCTTCATAAACGATTCTCCGTCTTCGGCCGAGAGCGGTGGCGAAACGACGTATCTCACAGCCTTGACAAACCCGAGAATTTCGAACAATCGTCAGATTACCAAACCGAATACGCCGGCCTCATTGGCTATACAGAAGTACGTTGCCTTTCCCCGATTTTAATTTCAGCGGTTCACCGATCTATCGATTTATTTACGATCAACTTGACACATTTATTATTTACACTTAGCGCGCTTGATTCACGCACGTCTGCACATTTTTTATGATAACTCAAGAACCAGTGAAGATATTCCATAGTTTTTGGGCTCGAATTAAAGATAAAGTTTCAGAGATTAAGCGTAAAAATTCTCGAATTTTTGAAAAAAAATTCCTAACTTTGGTTGTAAGTTCAAAGTCAAGATAGAAAATTTCGGAAAAATCTGATTTCATTTTTAATCTATCTTACATTTTATCTTAGTGCTTAGATCTAATAATATTATTAATGAAATATTAACGGATATAAATATTCATAAGATTTTTAATCGTGCTTAGAAAAAGTTTCTAGCCTTCTTGGTCGCAAAGTTAATGAAGGTCAAAGATAAAAAGAAAGACAGAAAAAGATCTTTTGCAAACGTGTCTTGTCAGTTGCTTGGTGATTTCTGCCTGCAGTGTACTCATTTGTTTCGATCAATGAATCATTAATGAAACGGCGAATAAAAATAATAAAATTTATTCATCAGAGTTCGAGCAATTTGCGATTCTGATACCGAGGACGAGAGCAAAAAGGACCACGACTACAGAAAACAATTGTCGTTCAGCGACGACGATGACGATTCGAGTACGAGCGAGTACGATCCCAACGACGTGGTACCACCGAAAACCAGCGCGAAGACGTATAAATCCGTCAAACTAACGAAAGACCCGTCAAAATCGTCGAAATTGCCGATACCAAAAGCGAAGATCGAAAAACGAAAAAATTTCCTCGCTTCTTTGTGCTCAAACGTTCCGCTCGAACAAGCTCACCCGGACGCTAAAAAATATCGACAGAGTTTTAAAACCACGAAGGAAGAACTTTGTAAATGTCTTTACGAACTTTTTAACGACAAGGTGTTCGAGAACAAACTACCGAAGGACATGACGATAGAGTGGAACGTTCGAATGCGAGGAACCGCTGGTTATTGCTACAATAAACGTTCGGTCAAAGCTCTCGGAGGGGTTACGAGATCTTCGCGCATAGTATTGGCAACCAAGGTGCGATTTTTATCTACTATCGATCAGGCATGGGGGTTTATTGGATTAAAATATGCTCGAAATACTTTTTACACGAAGAACTGAGATTAATCATCATTCAACAATTAATATTTTTACATTTAGGCAATAATGATGAATTATTAATAATTATTGCTGTTTATTTAATGAAAATATGCTCGAAATACTTTTTTACACAAATAACTGAGATTAATTATCATCCAATAATTAATATTTCTACATTTAGACAATGATAATAGATTCTTTATAATTATTACTGTTTATTTAATGAAAATATGCTCGAAATAATTTTTTACACAAATAACTGAGATTAATCATCATCCAATAATTAATATTTCTACATTGAGGCAATAATAACAAATTATTAATAATTATTACTGTTTATTCAATGAAAATATGCTCGAAATACTTTTATACACAAATAACTGAGATTCATTATCATTCAATAATTAATATTTCCACATTCAGGCAATAATAATAAATTATTAATAATTATTACTGTTTATTCAATGAAAATATGCTCGAAATACTTTTTTACACTAATAACTACGGTTAATCATCATCCAACAATTAATATTTCTACATTTAGGCAATAATAATAAATTATCAATAATTATTACTCTTTATTCAATGAAAATATGCTCGAAATACTTTTTTACACAACCAACTACGATTAATCATCATCCAACAATGAATATTTCTACATTCAGGCAATAATAATAAATTATTTTGATGAATCATCGTCTCAAGATTGATTCTAATAATCAATGTCAGTTATAATACACGACAATTCAGTAATAAAATTATTTCAGACACATTTTTCTCGAATGAATTCCTGCTATCCATAATTTTCGCCACGTTTATCTTCCTGCAGAAAATAAAATTAACATCATTACAGATCCTCGACACCCCGGACAGATTACGAGACACGCTTATCCACGAAATGTGTCACGCTGCTGCTTGGTTGATCAACGAAGTCTCGGATGGACACGGGCCATTCTGGAAAGGCTGGTAAGCCACATTCTCCCCCAATAAAATAAGCACAAAAATATTTTCTACCTGCAAATATTCTTCCTATCATAAAAAAAAATGTTTATCCTCAGTTCTTCAACAAAATAAATTAAAATTACAACTTATCGAATTGGAAAAAACATTTTTTTACACTCTACCGAAATCTCTGCATCGTTATCATTAATCAATAACGTTTTATAACGCAGGGCTTCGAAAGCAATGAGAGCATTTCCCGAATTACCACCGATTCAACGCTGTCACGATTACAAAGTCAAAACAAAATTCACGTATCGTTGCACCGGTTGCGGTTACAGCGTCGACAGACATTCGAAATCTTTGGACATCGTGAAAAAACGTTGCGGCCATTGTTACGGTAAATTCGAATTGTTAATAAACAAAGTAACGAAAACGGGAACGATACAGATGCAAACTCCTACGTCGAAAAAACCGACGGGTTTTGCTCTCTTCGTCAAGGAAAATTATCATTCGGTGAAGAAAGATCGCAAAGGCGTCGCGCACAAGGAAGTCATGCAAATACTAGGTCAGCAATTTTCGGCTATTAAAATATCAAAAAAAGCTAATAACAATCACGACGACGATAATTCCGACAAAACTTCCGAAACTTGATGAATTTTTGACTGTTCGAAAGTTGATCGTTCATCAATTTCGATCCACGAAAATTGTTTATTTGTATGATATCGTTTGTTAATTTTATTTTTTATTATTTGTGTATATTTTGTAGGAATTGTATATTTGAAATATCGTCTGATTTATGCACCTCCCGTTGCAGGCACTGGATTGAAACGTGTTTTAGCTAGAAAGCGAACGCTGCATGGCGTATAATTTTAATGAGGACGCGTTTGAATTATGACTTATCGAGAATTTATTATACTTCTGTAGAATCAGGACGCTGTGACAATATATTGTGTACGATAGGAGATGGCACTAAGTGCTGTGACACGACTACGAGTTTTTGTGCAGTAAAGGATCGATCAAAATCGTATTTTATTATTATTTTTTTTACCTTTCCCAAAATCGTATTTTATTATTGTTTTTTTTACCTTTCCCAAAATCGTATGTTGGCGTTATTTACATCGCTGCGTCTACCAACGATGGATTCTATTTAGGAAATGGCTTTTGAAAGTAGAAACGGGAATAGGAATAAAAATATTTTGTAACTTTATGCTGTAATTTTGATTTAACGTCATTTCGAGATCAAGAAAACTTTTTTTAACTGGCTTGAATAAAGATTTTTTAGTGTATGTTACGCGATATCTTTGTCGATTGTGAATCGATTTTAATGATTCTTTTTTAATTGAATAGAATATATCTTGAGGGTGGTCCTATTCGAATTTTGAGAGGATATTCGCTCTCTAAGGGTGGAAAATTAGGGAATGAATCTTTTTTATTGAATTTCAGCTACTTTCCGTTACCTTCCTTGGTACGTAGATGTCCTAGTTCAAATTATGATAAAATAAATGTTTTCAATTGCCAAAAAGAAAAAAACCAACTTTAAAGTTTAAAATAATGTTTGTTAAATATTTGCAATATTTAAGTATCAATCAGAGGAAAAAACGTTATAAAAAAAATAAAAACTGGCTTGAAAACTTTACCTATAAACACAAACTTGAACTGAAAAGTTATAAATAATATTTTTGATTACTGTAGAGAAAAGCGGATTAAAGGACAATGTACAAAATCATTGCTACTTAAATATTTACAATATCCAATCAGTTATTTTTGGAGTCAATATCAGGCAAGGCGCCGTCAAGGAGAAAAAAAACTGATTAGATATCGCTAATATTTAAGTATCAATAATTTTGTATAGAGTCCTTTAATGCTTTTTTCTTTAAAGTAATCAAAAATATTATTCTTAACTATTTAGTTAAAGTTTGCCAATATAGGCAACGTTTTGGAGTGCGTTTTTATTTTTTTGTAACATTTTTTTTCTCTGGAAGATACTTCAATATTGCAAATATTTAAGTATCAATGATTTTGTATATTGTTCTTCAATGCAGTTTCCTTTAAAGTAATAAAAAACATTATTCTTAACTATTAAGCTCAAGTTTTCACGTGTGGGCAAAGTTTTCTAGTCGATTTTTTTTTATAAAAACTATTACATGTTTTCCATGAATTCTATACCTTCGCTGACTATTCTATAACAGAGAAATGATTGCGCAATTTGCAGAGAAAGCATTACGAATAATTCGAGCGATTTAGCCTAAGCATGAAGAAAGAATAACCAACTCTGCTCCACAGCCTCACATTTCAAAAAAATCGACAAACCAAAGCTGTCAATCTCATTTCTTTCCCCCGAATTTTCCCGCTACACAATTTCCCGTTTAAAAAAACCGCCACCAAAGAAAATTTCGACGATAATCTTCGAGTCAGCAATAAATTCTTCAATTCCACAACAATTCCAATAAAAAAAAACCACACAAAGCCGCGAAAAGTTCGTAAGTCAAACGAATTCGCAAACCAAACTTGCGCGCGCTAAAATCGCGTACGATGGCGGCGTCTCAATCGTCGCCGACGTTTCTCACGTCGGCGACGGCAACGGTGCGCCTACGGCCACAACCAGCGCGCTCTAAAAACAGTATCGTGCCGAAGATGGCGACGTGCGAGTGTTGGTGTCTACACGGGATTTAAAAAAAAAAAAAACGGCAGACCATGTTGCGCGTCCGTAAATCCGGTGTTAAAGTGAAACGCTCGAAAATCGTGCAAATGTAGAATGTCAGAACCAAAACGTGTTGTCCCGCAGAGCCTGGAGTTTCCGGATTCTCTGGGCCACGCAACGAAGAAGGAAAAGAAGAGGGAAAAGGGCAAACAGCTCGCGCCCTCGTACCGTTTCACGATAGCCCTGCCAGAGTCCAACGATAACGTTTATTCCGAGATCAATTACGGTCAGCTCGTCAAACTCAAAGAGGTTAGTCCACGAAAAAAAAAAAAACAAAACTAAAAAAAAAAATTAGAACCTAAAAAAAAAAATAATCAACAACAAAAAGTAAATAAAAAAAAAATAAAAAATGGTGGATCAGCGGAGGAAATAACGAAAATGGAGGTTGTTTGACGGCTCCGTCCGAACGTGGCGATTTCTGGTGCGCGAATTACCGGTCGGGTTTGACCGGCTGTTGGGTTGGTAAACTTCGTTGGGTCTCGTTGGCATTGGATTAATCCGATGAAAAGACGTTATGGCCGAAGATTTCTCGGCGGCGCGAGTTAGAATCCCACGCATTCAACGTTGAACACGCGGCTGCGACGTCGACGACGTCGGCGGTAAAATGTGTGCACCTCGTGCGCGGTGGTCGCGAAACATCGCAACGCCGATGGCCCAAACGTGCATTCGTGGCTGTCTGTCATGTATTTTTTTCTCCGGATCCTCGATACGGCCGGAGAATAGTTAAGTCGTGAACACGTAGCGAGGCTTGCTTACCGTTGTTCGGCCCAACGGAGCGAATCGAGGGAGATCGTTACGAGGAGATCGACCGTTT
The DNA here is from genome assembly GCA_963971145.1 of Sussaba pulchella. Lineage (NCBI taxonomy): Eukaryota > Metazoa > Arthropoda > Insecta > Hymenoptera > Ichneumonidae > Sussaba > Sussaba pulchella. The sequence goes on from OZ020166.1 coordinate 2,651,773, forward strand.
TCGCGACAGTCGTGTCTCTTGATTCGCAAACCGCTGGAAAGGATCTCGGGAGGAAGCGCGTTCTTCATTCGCACGTCGTGAATGATAGGTGCGACCGAAGAACGAAGCAATTTTTGTGATCGATTCGTCGTGCTTTTTCTCCACCTCGCTCTCTTTCTCTCTCTCTCTCTCTCTCTCGGGTTCTCTATCTCTATCCCGCACATTTTTATTCGCGGCTCTACGTGCGCTGCGAGATAACCAACATGGGTTTCGTCCCTCGCCCGCTTTTTTGTACTGTACTGTATGTACGATACACATGTATATAGGTATACGTTGTTAGATTCGGGAATGTCGGTGTCTCGAAAGTTTCCCCAGTGCCAGGTTATTTCGCTGCCGGAAATTCGGTATCTACCACAAATTCTTGTATTGTTGTTATTATTATTATGGATATTTCTACTAGTTGTACAATAATAATGATAATAATAGAATTAATAATAATAATAATAAATAAGAATAATGATAACAAATAAGAATAATAATAAATAATAATAAAAATGATAAATAAGAATAATAATAAATAATAATAAAAATGATAACAAATAATAATAATAATAACAAATAATAATAATAATAATAACAAATAATAATAATGATAACAAATAATAATAATAATAAATAATAATAATAATAATGATAACAAATAATAATAATAATAAATAATAAGAATAATAACAACATCTAGTAGCTTTAAGCAGCGAGAGGCTTTTATTATTATTATTATTATTATTCTTATTTTTCCTATTTGTACTATAATAATAATAATAATAATAATAACAGCAAAAGCGAGAAGCTATTATCATTATTATTGTTATAATAATTATAATAACAGCAACAGCAAGAGGCTATTATTATCATTATTATTCTTATAATAATAACAATAATAATAATAATTATTATTATCATTATCATTACAATAATTTCTTCCACATAATCGGCGTACATTCGCGTCTATGAGCTCTCGTAGGTGTTTCCTTGGCGTCGTAGAGAACTGTAAACGCTTGGGGGTGCGTATGATTGCCACGAAACATCTGCCCGTGAAATCCTCGACTTGCCCGTGCTTTCCCGTCTTTCCCCCTCTCTCCCTCTGTTTCCTAGCGTCGCTACGGGGACTGATCGCGGCTCGTCCGCAAGCGTTTTGTCGCACGGGTTCCGTAGCCGACGTTTGTTGACCGTTCTTTTTTCCCCATTCTCCGCGTGGCGATTGGCGAATGCATCGGAGCTCGCGACGTCCGGGCAACATCCGTCGGTGTTCGCGGGACGAAGCATCGACAGTTCGATCGAGGAAAAGAGAAAAAGAGAAAAAGAAAAAACAAAATAAAACGTACGAATCTCCGATCGTATTTCGTGCCGTTCGCTATCACGCGCTCCCGCCGCTTTGGCAAGATTCTATGGGGTTCCGATGACTGTGGTAGGCGACGCGTGCATCGCACGTCGCTCGGAGAAACGCGGAGAAGTGGGAGATCGATTTTGAGAACCGTGACCGTCCGCACGCAACGGTGAACACGTTGCGGGCGTCTCGGAAATCGCGCACATGGGAAAATTGGTTTTTGGCGGAGGCGTTTTCTCTCGGTCATTGAGCTTTGGGGTTTAGTTTCGATGGGTCTTTGGATTAGGAATACGTATTAACGTGTTATCTATATGTTTCTATGGCTTTTTTTACTTTGAAAATTCTTTTTATGACGTCTGCTGTTATGTTCAAGGCCGGTGGGAGAATTGGATGGCTGTTGATGGCGTTTGGGAGAATCGTATTTATATTCATTTGTTGTTTAGGTTATTTCTGTGTAGGTTCTTTCTTTTTCAACATATTTACGTATTATCTATGTATCTCTGGCTCTCTTTTTTTCAAAATTCTTTTTATCACTTCTGCTATTATGTTTAGGGCCATTGACAGAATAGGATGGCTGTTGATAGCGTTTGGGAGAATTGTATTTATATTAATTTGTTGTTTAGGTTATTTTCGTGTAGGTTCTCTCTCTCTTCCGGTGCTTTATATTTGTTTGAATAATAATTCGTTATTTTGAAACGATTTTATCATTTTTTTCCCGGCTCCATAATTGACGAGAACGATATGAGATCGATTTAGAGAGAGTATAAACATTTCTTAAGAATGTTTCTCTGCACTATTTTTGAAATAAAAATGCAGTTATTGTATAGTCGTTGGAAAGAGTTTGTTTATTGTAGGATATAAAAAAAATATATGTTTTCCCTACGCTGTTATCAATCTAGAGGTTACGAAAATATCTGTCTAGATAAATGTATAAATAGTCGGTATACAAAGTTTTTTAAGGCGACCCAAACTTTGGCTCCATTTGATTCGTTTTTTTTTTCTCGTTCAAACGCGCGTCGCGCCTTTTTGAACGAAACAGCTGTTGCTTATCAGCCGCGTTGTAATAATTCGCTGCACATCGTGTCAATAAAATCCTCAGTAACGACGATTATATCCAATTTCATGAAAAATCATTTGCAAAGTTTTTACAACTATTTTTAGTCATTGAATATCGTGAAAATTCCGCGTCAATTTCTCTTCTAGCTTTTTTATTTTTGGGTTCCGTACCGCAAACCGAAACCCTTGTAAGATCACTCTCGTGTCTGTCCGTCCGTCACACTCGATTTTCTCAAAAACCATGCGACGTAGAAATTCGAAATTAATCATAGTAGTAAAACTTATCAACCCAAATATTTTGCACTAGTTAGAACTTAAAAATATTGATATAATAATTACGAGGAAGCAAATTGGGTACTCGAACGTTCGTATTTCTGACGTTTATGTATCAGCTGGCGTATTATTCAAAAGGGCCTGTTACGTGGAATACAACAATATTTGTTTCATAATTTTAATCCTTCACCGTCACACCACTAATTAATATCACGACCGTCACCCGGCTAGGTAGGATCTACCCAGTCAGTTTTCAAAAAAACGATTGTGAGCAAACTATTCGTTCGACGTGGTTAAAAAAAAATACAGATCATGCTTTGGAATATCTAGATGATCCACGAAACATTTTTCTACTTATAAGAGAATAGTTTATTTATTAGAAATTAAATGGCAACATATTTTAAATAATTTATAAAGAAATTGTGAGCAAACTATCTTTCCAACGTGGTTAAAAAAATTACAGAGCATGCTTTAACATATCCAGATGATTCAGAAACCTTCATTTTTACTCACGAGAGAATAGTTTATTTATAGAATATAAAATGGCAACATATTTTTAAAAATCTATAAAGAAATGAAAACGGAAATAAAAACGGAAAAAAAAGAAAAGAACGATTAAATAGTACATTAAAATAGATATCTACAGAAAATATGCAAGAATAGAGTACCCCCCCCCCCCTCCCTCCTATTTCCGGAACTATTAAACCTAAAATTAAAAAAAAATCAGTTAACTTAACGCTCTACTTTTTGTTTTTAGATGAATAGAATAGAACTTTTTATTTCAAATGGACCTACAAAAGTCCGCCATCGTGCCATCGTAATAATACTCCTTCTATCTTGTATTTCCAACGTTCCATTGCATCGCATCTTCCCGCCCGTGTTTCGATACGGTTCCACATGGCAACTTCGTGTCTGTGTTTATTCGCGCAAGTACTCGCCGGATAACCGTTATTATTACTTTCCTTCGATATCTCAACGTTCCATTGCGTTTACATCCTCCGGCAAGCGTCTCGATCTCTTTCCATATGGCGACGTTTGTTGATGTTTCACTCGTGTAAGCCGGCCGATGGCTATTGATCCCAACAACGACGACACCGACGGAGACGACGTAGACGACGTCGTCGTCGTCGTCGTCATCGTCGTCGTGGTCAGCTTCCTCCTTTTTAAGCCCCGCCTTTCCGCGTCGTCTTCCTCCACCCTCGCGGAAAACATCTCTCCCCTTCCGTCTCTTCGGAACATCTCACCTTCTCCCATTGGTTCACCTCCGCACGTTTGCGAACGTGAAGACAACTTCGAGAAGTTACTTGACGCACCCATCGATCTGTCGTCTACTCCACCGAGTAACACCAACGGTTCCAGCTGCTGGTCTTGATACAAACATTGACAAAAATATGGACGATTCGTACTTGAAACATGAAAAAGCAATCGAAAATTTATTCGTCATTTTAAATGCTTTAGCTTCAATGGGTAAAATTATTTTTATAATCTAGCGGGGAAATAAATTAAATGGTTCATCTTTGATGGGCGAAATTATTTCTACAATCCAGCGGAGAAATAAGCAGAAAAATAAACTAAAAGCTTTATCATGAATGGGCAAAATTATTTCTACAATCAAGCAGAGAAATAAACTAAATGCTTTATCTTCAATGGGTGAAATTATTTCTACAATCCAGCAGAAAAATAAGCAGAGAAATGAACCAAAAGCTTTATCATGAATGGGGGAAATTATTTCTACAATACAGCAAAGAAATAAGGCGAGAAATAACCTAAATTTTCTATCTTTAATGGGCAAAATCGTTTTTACAATGCAGCAGAGAAATAAGCAGGGAAATAACCCAAATGTTTTATCTTCAATGGGCGAAATTCTTTTCAAAATCCCGGAAATAATCTACGAATACCAGCATTTTTTTTTGTAGATTTGCATAATCTTCGCGATTTTTTTTATTTTTCTCCTATCGGGATTGCAGAAATTCATTGGCTAGGTCCAGACATTGGGTTGGCATGCTAACCCTGCAAGCGAATTAACATTACCAACATATTTTAAGATTCGCGAGGAATAACACTATTATCATTATTTAAACATAGCACAAAATAAATGTAATAAAATGTACGTTGACTAAACAATCACGTATCGACATCGGTTATTCCACGTATTTTCAAACGCGTCTCATATCTTCAAGAGCAATAAAACAATAATCCTCATCCATGCAGGATATGCCATCTAAATTATCGACAAACATTACGCTCATTCCCACAATCTCCGTGCCACAAATCAATTTTAAACCCAGTGACAACTGATTTCAAAGTAAAACAGCTCGAAGTGCCAATGACTGCGTTCGCTCGTCGAGAATGCGAAGTAAAAAAAAAAAAAAAACCCCCCCTCCCCACGTAAAATTGAGTGTGCAGGTGTTGTGCGCAAGATCCTCGGACCTTTGGACAGAGCTTTTCGTGCTACCGGGTGGTAACTTCGCGTTCCCTTGGCCTGGCAATCTGCGAATCGGGTTATCCAAGAGGGAAGCTCACGAGCCTCCCCCGCGTTGCCGATGAATCCCACACGCGGGCTCGGCGAGGACGCGGTTGATCTTTAAACCCATACCCATTTATATATACATATATACGTTTATGGGACGAGAAAGGGATTGTAGGAGTGGCGCGCGGGGGAGGCTTAGGGTTTCGCGTTTGGACCCCAGTGGCTTTCATCGTCCGCGTAGCCAACCGAGATCTGCGACATATCTGGGCTCCGGGGCTGATAAAACTACCCCGACACGCCCTCGGTGACGGTAACAGGGGGGGGGGGGGGGGAATATTTCAGAAGTAAACCATTCCAAGAACAAATGCACGTACACCCACACACATGAGGATACTCGCGGTTGAGAGAAATACATATACGTATTACATATATACAGCTGTGCAGACACGGAGAGACAGTAGGATGTTTAGCATAATGTCAATACAGCTCCCGAATGTTCCTGTTTTACTCACCGTCAACTTCACACCGCGCCCGGAGCTTGGCACGTGAGAAAAATATTAACGCAGATGCGGTGACATCTTGGAGTATGTTGTTCGGATAAGCTACGGGTTATTGTTCGTTCCGGGGTTGAAAATTGCTAATGATCGGCAGGTTTTTGAGGGTAGATCTCGAAGTTCGGAAGCTCATTCGGCCGAAAACGTATATACATATAGATATAGTGGCCGTAGCTCGTTGTACCGCGTGAAGATGGTTATTTCGTACGCTGATATATTTGTATATACGTTTTCGGCCGAATGAGATTCTGAACTTCGAGACGTAACCGTTTTTGACCGCCCACGGATACTTTATAATTGCTGGATGTTATTTCCGTTTCTATGGCGCGTTCTATAGGGTTGTACAGGGTCTGGCGTGTCGCGACATTTTCCGATGGAAAGCGAGAAATATACGAAATCGGGCGGAAAAGCCCGAAAAAAAAGTTTTTGGATGTAATAAAAAATGCTTGAGTAATTTGTCTCGCGATTCCGCACGATTTTAGACTTTTTTCTTTCGTCCGCAAATGTTGAGCACCCTTGAAACAATTGTTTGGAGTTCGCGTTGCCGACCGAGCACGAAGTGGGGGGGAGAAAGGGTGTATATCGCGTTCTCTCGACGTTCTGGCATATCGACGAGGGTTTCGGGGATCGTGACGTTTCGGTGCTAGACGTTTCGCGAAGGGGAATAATACTGGATCTACCACGGCGGTTGTAGGTCGTAGGTTTACTGAGGAATTATGCATCGTAAACTGCATTGGGGTGCAACGCTTGCACTTCGATTGGCCGACGTTCTACAACGTCAAAGGGTTATTTCTCCCTCTGCACTCGAGGAAATTCGCACGCTCTGCTTGCCAAGTTTCTCGGGTACTCGGTGCTGCTGGTATATATCTGCGTTAGGCGTGGGGTGATTTATGTGTATGGGGCATTTCTTCCCAAGTCACTGGATTTAAATCCTTCTATCGCTCGATGTGGTCGATGATTGTTTTTTTTTGAGTATCTTTTGGATTCTACGACCTTACTATTTTTTTTTGGGTTTTTTTTAGATACTTCTCCTCTCACTCCGCACCATTTCGTTTTTTCTTATTAAGAGGTAACTGCTATTGTCCCGTTTTTCGTTTGGATGAAATTTTTTTTCCAGATATTTTATCGAAATTGAGAAACTTTTTTTGATAAAATTAGAGTGGTTATGTCTGTGTTTCTAATATTTTGAAAAATTCTTTTTCAATGAAAAAAAGGAAATCAATCATTTCCAAAATTATCAATGTATGATAATGGTTTCCTATTTAAGGAAAGAAAATAAAAATAACATCGCTTTGTACAGAATCGATATTTGGATTATTATCGATAGACAGTCGATTTATCTAACGTTTTTTTTTTTTCAGTGAATACTAAAAAATTATAAAAAAGTCGATTGTTCGTCGACAATAATCGAAATATCGATTTTTCACAAAAGAGATTTGATTTTTTCTTTCCTTTTTAGATAAGGAATCATTATCGTATATTAAAATTCCAGAAAAATCGATTATTCTCAGAATTTAAAAAGAATTTTCCAAAATATTAGGACCATGCATCCCACTTTAATTTCATGAAAAAAGTTCCTCAATTCCGATAAACTATCCGCCAAAAAAAATGTATCCATTCGAAAAATGGCACAACAGCAGTTACCTCTTGATAAAGAAAAAAAATGGGGGGAGTATAACGGAAGGGGGGACCCGGAAAGTCTAAAAAAAAAAACAGTGAAGTCGTAGAATCCAAAAGTAGAATCTGGTGAATTGGGACGCAATTCCCCATATATAGATAGACCTGACACGAAGTTCCGCGTGAATTGTCGGAGGACCTTATATAATATTATTTATATAAAATATTAATATACCACTGGACGAGTCGCAATCCTTCCTCGCTCATTTTATTGACGAAAAACATTTTTGTTTTCTCTTTTGCAGAAAAAACGAAGGAAATCGGAGCAGAGAACGGACGACGAAAATGCAACGAACGGTTTGGACCCGTTCGGAGAGGATAACGATGATGATGATGACAAGCTCAGAGAAGTGGCGAGAAGATTCGAGGCTAAATACGTGAGATAAAAAAATATTCTAATCGAAAATTGCATCGAAAGATCCTTCGACATGTTTGATTTAATTCCATGATCCTTCGACGCGAACAGGGAACTGCCACTGCGGGAAGAAAAAGGCACAAGTTCGACGATGACGTCGATCTTGGTGCGGGATACGACGAAAATGATTCCTTCATCGATAACACCGATGCGGTAACGTCAATAATCGCAATATGTTTCCAACTCGATTAAAATTAAATCATACGATTTAAATTTTCTTTAAATTTTTTTTCTTTCGTCTCAGTACGATGAAATTGTTCCGGCCGAGATGACGACGGCTTACGGGGGTTTCTACATCAACAGCGGACCCCTGGAATTCAGGCCAGCCGAAAATGATAATCCCGTCCAAAATTGTCTCAACAACATCAACAACAACAACAACGAGGACGAGAACAGCGAGGATAACGCCGATAATTCGGAAGAAGATGAGGACGAGATTCTCAAAAGATTGGAAAAACGTATTCTCAGTTGTTCCGAAGACGACGAGGACGAGGAGGACGAAGAAATCGCCGATGTTCCACCGCGAAAGGTTCAACAATATTTATTTTCGTTAATTTTTTTTTTTGCTTTGGCCTTGCTAATTAATGTTTCTTCTTCAGAGCTTCGGCTATGGACGACCAATTGTGAGACGTAAATTTGTAAGGTTATTTTTCACCTCTATGGTTCGAGAGCTTTTTTTTATTATAAATTATTTGCCCCGTTAATTCACAACGAATTAATGAAGCAATATTAATTTGTTGATGTTCCCAGTGGTTCGGAACCCACCGTTACAAAAACTGTAGGAACAGTGATACATTAACCATGTTAACCATGTTAATGTATCACTCTAGGGATATGTCTCAGGTTGGAAATCATATGTATCAAAGGGTAGCTTGTAAAAAACTTCTGAGTTGTACGAGTAAAATTCATACTACCAATTTGATGATGTTCCTTATTTTTCTATAATGAAAATCGAATCGTGAAAAATAAAATCGGGGTTCGAGCCCGGGCCATGGCGATATTTTTTCACGATTCGATTTTCATTATAGAAAAATAAAGAACATCATTAAATCAATATTGCTTCATTAATTCGTTGTGAATTAACGGGGCAAATAATTTATAATAAAAAAAAGAGTAAAAGTAGATAACGAAAAAAACATCGGTAAGATAAAGTTCTCGCTCTCGAACCATAGAGGGGAAAAAATAACCTTACAAATTTACACCCACAAGTGGTCGCGTCCATAGCCAAAGCTTTTGACAAGAAACAATTTTTATTTTCTCCCAATCCTTATCCACAAAAAATCGTCGCCCCCCTTTTTCACGTTCCACGACAAAACTACGTGCTGTTAAATTTTCGCAGAAGTACAAATCCGAGGAAAACGGCGAGAAAAAATCCAATCTCGACAATCCCGTCAAGAAAAAACGAAAACCCCAAACGGAACCCAACAATCAACCGAGCGTCGACGACGTAGAACTGACTTCGAACGCGAAGAAAAATTTGATCGAAGACAAACGCGAAATACTCGACTTGGAATGTTCCTCGGGTAATTCGATTGTCTAAATCAGGTGTCTGGATATTTCAGATATAAAAAAAAAAAAAACAAAAACTAACCGCACGAATGATGTAACCTCGTGATGGTTCAATATTTTTCATTGCAGAAGATCAGGAGGAGAAGAAGAAAGGCAAACACGAGATTGGAAAAACGAAGGCGACGGGAGAAAGAAAAAAATTTGACATCAAACGTTTTGAAAAAAAATCTTCGAGCAACGGTTTGGATGTGAAAAAAATGGATTTAAAAAAATTTGGCGGTAAAGACAGTAATATCGATGATGCGATCGAAAGCGTGGTGAATGCGGGAAGAGCCGACGACGAATCGAGTCGTGATACGATGGATTCTGGAAAATCTCGCGGTCTTGCTGGCACGGAGTCGGATTGTGACGAGATTGAAAAGGAGGAAACTCCTTTGCCCGAACAACTTTCCGAGGATATGAAAGATATGATAAACAAGCTCAAATGTCACGTAGAAAAGATAAAAGAATCTAAGGGCAAAATTTTCGACGAGTTTGTCAATACCACGCTGTTAAGGTGAATTTTTTTCCACGTCGAGTATTGATAATTGGATTTTGATTGGGATAAAAAATGCTGATCGATCGTTAATTTTGCAGCTTGGATGAGAAATTGAGGACGATTAATTCTCCGAGCGCGAGGCTGCTGACTTATGGCCATCTCGCGCACTTTTTGCGATGTAGCAAAGTAACACTTATCAATCGTACGAAGAAACTTTGTCTCGAAGATGCCGAGAACAAGGTGAAAGTTCCGATACAGAGGTACGAAAATTATTATCGTACTGTTTTGAACGATGTGAGAGAACTTGTTTTCTATGAATTTTTCATAAAGTCGTATAAAAATAGCAACAGAAAATAATTACTTAACATTAGAGTGGTTAAAGAATGTCTATTTTCTTCAATGCTGCGACTTAAATGTTAGTTTGGGTCATTAAATGTAACCACCTAAATTTTTGGGCAACCTAGCTCGTGCGTAAAAATTCCCACTTTTCGATTTTGGCTCTTTTTATTTTACAATTCTCGCGATATCTCCTAAGCTATGATATTTACGAGAATATGTTAGAGAACTTGATTTATTGAAAATTTAATTTTCAAAAAAAAAGGTTTCTGTCAATTTGGTCGAAAGAAGAAAATTCATTCAGATATTTGCAAAATCAATGTGAAATATTAAAAAATGAAATATGTGTTACTTTTTACATAACGAATTAATATTGTCGATTGGAGTTTTTTATGGCAAGAAGATTGTTTATGACAATACTCCATTGGACGAAAGTGGACAAGAAGAGAATATATTTTCGTATTGAGTACGATTTCGTCATCTCGGATTTTAAATCTTAAGGGAATATTTTGCAAATATCTAAATCAATGTTGTCCTTTCCACCAAATTGATAGACCTTTTATTGGAAATTAAACTTTCAATAAAAAAAAAGTTCTCCAACATTTTCTTGTAAGTATCATAGTTCAGGTGATATCGCGAGATTCGTAAAAAAAAAAAAAAAAAAGCCAAAATCGAAATCGGGACTTTTTACGCATGAGCTACGTTGCTAAAATTTTAAGTGAATACTTTCAAGGACCCAAACTAACATTTAAGCGTAAAGCACCGAAGAAAATAGAATTTTTTTGTTTCACCAGTCTACTAAACTTGCTGTAATGCTGGAGATCGACATTATCTCGTAGATAATCTCGTAGATCCCTTAAAATCGTTGGATCACGTCAAAATCAGTGCTTTCACATCCCTTCGAATCTTCGGAATCGTTAGTAAAATCTCACATTAGTGTGAGGGTTCGTAAAAAATCACCCCCCGCTGGTTAAGTCTTTCGACGTTGCAGGTTAAAAGTTATAGTTGAGGGTTTGATGCCAACGGTCGTCGAACGTCACGCCAAGGAGTGCCAGAGAATCGCCGAGGAAAAGTGAGTATTCCATAAATCACAAATCCGAGTTGCGTCGATTGTTATCAAAGCGTAATGAAAAAAAGCGCCGTGGATTTTTATTACATACATAATTAAATTATCGTAAAACCGGGAAAATGTTATTCGATCGTTAAAAATCGACGAACAAAAATCCAGTGTGCTTGGTACTTACTGTTATCTCTTTATTTCTTAGCCCTCATATGTACTGGGAGATATATCGGTACTGTGGGTAAGCCCCTCAGAGCAACGTTTTTTATATTCACGCAAATTTCCGATCATTTATTCACAAAATTTTTACGGCTACTTTTTTATTTTCTTCGCTTTTTTTTTTTATTTCACGTCACATAAAAGCTGAGAAAAAAAAAGGTGAATGGGGCTTTTATCATACACTTCGTCAACGTTTCATCGATGAAATTGTATCGCGAAAAAAAAAATTGCGTTTCATTACACTGTCGTGCGACACTTAAGTTTTTTCTCATTCTCTCACAATCTTCGATTCGATTCCGAATTAAATTTTGACGACAAATTCGCCTTGTTTTCAGAAATCTGGAAGGTTCACCGGTCGAGGGTGAGAGCAGCGACGCCGAAGCCTCCGAGAAATCCAAGATTCCGCGGAAAAAGTTTCCCTGGAGCACCGAAACAAAGTAAAATACCTCAGCTTATTTCTCTTTCTTTATATTCCACGCTCTCACGTTTGTTGTAAATTTATTTATTATTTATTATTTATTATTTATTATTTATTATTTATTATTTATTATTTATTATTTATTATTTATTATTTATTATTTATTATTTATTATTTATTATTTATTATTTATTATTTATTATTTATTATTTATTATTTATTATTTATTATTTATTATTTATTATTTATTATTTATTATTTATTATTTATTATTTATTATTTATTATTTATTATTTATTATTTATTATTTATTATTTATTATTTATTATTTATTATTTATTATTTATTATTTATTATTTATTATTTATTATTTATTATTTATTATTTATTATTTATTATTTATTATTTATTATTTATTATTTATTATTTATTATTTATTATTTATTATTTATTATTTATTATTTATTATTTATTATTTATTATTTATTATTTATTATTTATTATTTATTATTTATTATTTATTATTTATTATTTATTATTTATTATTTATTATTTATTATTTATTATTTATTATTTATTATTTATTATTTATTATTTATTATTTATTATTTATTATTTATTATTTATTATTTATTATTAAATAATTAATTAAATAATTAATTAATTTATTTATTTTTATTATTATTTAAAAATTTAATTTTTTTATTTCTTATTTTCAGAAAGCTGATTCACGAAATAGCGCGAGCTAGGCGCCACTACTTCAAAATACGAAAACCGAGGAAAGAAAGCGTCGAATCTTTCGTCGCTACGTTCATGGAATCCAAAGTTCTGCCTATCTGGCCGCCGGGTTGGGTGCGATTGAACACGTTACTGAAGTATTCGAACCCTGAGCCGGTGTAAGTACCCAAGAACAACACCCGAGATACCTTCACGTAGAATCGGCAATTACCAATTCATACTTCTGGCTTTGATGGGTTCATCAATTTCCAAAGCTTCGCCTGTAAATAAGCGGTAACAAATCCCCGCGGGGTGCAACCGCGATCCTCCCAGCGTCTTCCATACATTCTAAATCACGAGGAGAGATCTCGCACGAAACATTCCCACAATCCACTAGTCCGACAAAAAAAAACAAAAAAAAAAAAACAAAAAAAGAAAACGCTCGAAGAAATTCGCTCGTTCGAGCCTTCATCCTCATTTATATTCGTCTTATCGACCGGAGAAGCCGATTTTCCGTTCGAGAAAATTCTCAAGATTGAATCGAGTGATATACATATATATATATAAATATTTGTTTTCATGTTTTCCTCTCATGGCGCATTCCTTGTTTGATACACGAGCTAATCTGTAATTTTTCACGTTGAATTTATCGTCGCGTGATTTCGTGTTTTCGTTTGTTTGTTTATTATTATTTTTTTTAAATTCGCTTTTATATTATTATTTTTTTTTACGTTTTTACATTCTGAGATTAAATCGGTTTCGCTGGCTCGGGATTATTTATGTGAATATATTGTCGATATTCGTCGTAGCTATGTGATAGCGCGCCGCCGAAAAACTTTGAGATTATGGAGTTTGACGAATAATACCGGTAGCGATGTGCGTAGCACAAATTACGGAGGAATAATGAAGAAAGAAAAAAAAAAGAAAATAATCAATTCACTAATCGTAATGCGGAGAAATTATTTTTTCAATAATAACGTGAGAATATGATGAAAAATAACAATAACGGTTGACAGTTTAATCGGCAGACCACAAATCAGTCTTCATTCCGTGAATGAGAGATAAAAAAAAAAAAACAAAAAAAACAAAAAAAAAACTTGTAATTTATTATTCATTAAACTGTTGGCATATAAGTTTACAATATTTTCTGATTACCCCGATGACCATCAAAACCGTAATTAGCACGATAATCCCGTAGTCAAAATCTCATCCTCACTTATATATCGTCATCGTCATTGAAAATCCAAAAAAAAAATTAAAAAAAAAAAAAAAAAAAAAAAAAAAATTAAATCTTTCGACACAAAGTTTCTGATCCGTCAAGGCTCTCTCTGTGTTTATGTTGCAGCGAAAAGAGAAAGAAAAAATCGAGAGATGCTACAATCCCGAATAGCTTAAACGCAGCATCCGTATCAAATTCTTCTTCGAGAATCGATGCTTTCGCCACGAGCGTAGCCAACAATGTTCCAACGTCGAGTCACGAGAGACCAAAATCTCCCATTCTCTCTTCTTCCGGTCAAACCTCAAAACCCGTTGACACGTCGATCGAGAAAAAACAAATGGCGAGTAACATCAAGAACACGGAAAAAAACAACGACAATCCACTCTCGCACCAAGAAAACGCGTCTTCCGTCAACAATCAAACGATGGCAAAGATTTCCGTTGTTCCAACGTGTCAGCTGATGGCTCAAAAACCAACGAAAAATATCGTCGAAAAATTTAATCCCATGGATTTGACGAGCAGTTCGTTGTCAATAACGCCCGTCAATGATTATCAAAAGACAACGAAGCTCCAGAACGAGACGAAGAAGGATATTATTTCGATAACGCCGTACAACGAACCCACGAACATCTCAAGCTCCAACGAAGCCGTTGTAATATCTCCTAATATCGTTCCGATTCCATCGTCTCGATCCGAAATAATTTCTTACTCTCTTCCAAACTCCAGCGCGACGATAAAACCTGTTTCAACGTCGAAAAATCGAACGCAAGAAATCACAGAGGCGAAGAACGAAAAAAAAATGGATGAACGAACGGACGTGGAAACGTCGAAGATCGAGAAAAAAGAAAAAAAACGCGACAGATGGGCGGATGATAAGCCGAAATCTCACGAATCTAAAAAACGTAGAAGGGAGCAGAGAGCATTGGAATCCGCTGCTCAACAACAACAGATCGAAGAAACAATGGCAGCTACGAATTTTTTGAGTCAAATAATCAACGAAGATTCGCCTCGTTCGGGTTCGGAATTGTGCAAAGATTCGACAGTTTTGGGTGATGATTCTGCGACAATTGCGGTCCAGCCGAGTGAGCAAGACAACAATGTTCAAATGGTTATGAGATCGTTGAAGGAACTTCAAGAATTGCAAGAGATGAAACATTCGCCGAATCTTTCGCCGGCTGGAAATTCGCAAAAAGCTAACGATTCCACTCATCGTTACGCGGGTTATCAGGACGATTATCAACGTTTGTACGCGAAGAAAGATGAGAAAATTCGTGTACCGAAGGAAGAAACGCCCTGGTGATGCGAAAAATCTCGCGATTCGACCGTTAAAACCGACGAACTTCCATTTTTTGGCGCGAACGACGTGCAAGAGCCAACGAGAAAACGAATATACCGACGTTGCGTTTGATCAACATTAAGGGGGTACATCTGTGTGGATTGCCGGAAAAGTAGGTTAATTTTGGGAATTATTGTGTCAAAAACTATTCGTCCGATTGAATTCGTGTTGGTTTTGTTTGAAAGTGTATACATTGAGGTGTGTTGACGATTTTTTGTGTAAATGTATAGTGGATGGGAGCGATGTTATTCTGGCCGGCGTAGAAACAACTTTGTCGTTGGCACGGTTCGCGGTCTCCCACTTTTTCTCGCAGTCGATTGGTCCGAAACAAAAATTTCAAGAAGATTCTCAAAGTGTAACGTCTTGAGCTGTTCGGCACGTAGGGTTTTTTTTTTGTTTTTTTTTTTCACAAAATGGCGCTTGATTGAAATTGAAATTCACTTTTTAACCTCAATTTACGACCTTTTTTGGTTGATAAAAAAAAAAATAAATTAGTTTTAAAAAAAAATCCTACGTGCCGAACTTAATTACCTATCCGTGCATATTGTGTCCAAATTTTAAAGGAATCGGTCAATCCGTTATCTAAAAAAAAATGGGAACCGACTTTGAAAAGCGTGTTTCGAGATAAACGCGTTTGAAGTTTGGAAAGTTTGAACTATATATTTATATAAAAAATCGTCAACATACCTCAACGTATATACTTTCAAATAAAACCAACTTGAATTCAATCGAACGAATAGTTTTTGAGATAATAATTCCCAAAATTAACCTACTTTTCCGGCAATCTACACAGATGTCCCCCCTTAACCGTAATTAATCAACAACGTTCGGATATTCGATCGAAGACGTAAAACGGGCGCGTGTTCATGATTCGCGGCGACGCGGTCAAAATTTTCCTCCTATCGGATAGAAAAAAAAAAAAAAAAACAAAAACAAAAAAAAACATTGAAAAAAAAAAATGATGAAAAAAAATAATTCAAAGTATTTTTCGAATCGCCAGAACATTGTAAATACGTATACATTTATTTACCATAGTGTCTCAAGCGTGCGTGTACAGAAGTATAAATTATACGATACGATATTAGGTCGTAAGCTTTGTATATAAAAGATGGAGAAAAAAAAGAAGGAAAAAAAAAATAATTGGAACATTGAACGTTCGTAATGAAAAAAAAAAATCGGTGCGTGTCCTGAACGATTTAGCGAAAAAAAAATGGCCGCACGAATATTTCGGCCTCCGTCGTGGAAAGATGGGTGTTTTTTTGATGAATATTTGATGAATCTTTTTATTGAGTTTTAATTCGGAGCGAGAGCGAACGATGAGGCGTGTCTGCTTTTTATCATAAACGTGCAGCTGGAGAAAGGGCGGGCGTGGTCTCAAGGAGTTCGAGATGCGAAGAAAAAAAAAGGATTTTCACGCGAATCTGTGAACATTTTTTTCGATCATTCTCGCAAATCAGACAATTTTTCAGCGATTTTTTCCATCAATGATAACATAAAATTCGCAAAATCGTTTTCAAGTCGATGCGAGAATTTTTTTTTCCTCAATTTGTTTTCGTTTTGATCGAACTTTTGAGTTATTAAAAAAGAACGCATTTGATCGAAGAAAAAAAAGGATTTTCACGCGAATCTGTGAAAATTTTTTTCGATCATTCTCGAAAATCAGACAATTTTTCAGCGATTTTTTCCATCAATGATAACATAAAATTCGCAAAATCGTTTGCAAGTCGATGCGAGAATTGTTTTTTTCCTCGTCAATTTGTTTTCGTTTCAATCAAATTTTTGAGTTATCGACAAAAAACGCATTCGATCGAAGAAAATAGTTTGTAGATTCGTGAGTTTAATTACGATTCGAGTGTTTGCAACAGTGCGCGTAAGCAAGTGCGAGAAAGATCGTGAGATAAAAAAAAAGTGGCAGGAATATTTTTAAAACGCGCGTAGTGAATCAATGACAAATGTAAATTGACACCTGAACTGCCCCGCCCGATTGACTTCCGTTTTTAAAACATTTAGAATAAATAAGTTTACAAGTATGACCGACTAAGTGTACTGTAAAATTCTGCATCGAGAATGTTTCACATCTAAGACGACTTAAAATATAAGTTTTGAATATTTTTTAACAATATCCACCACAAAATTATCTTCCTTCGTCCTTCGTCCAAAATCACGTGACTCTTCGACGTTTATTTTCATTCCATGCTGAGATAAATCAGAAGATCGATTCCGGCCATGATCAAAGGATACGAGATCATCGCTGTCGAATGACAAATTTTTTCTAATACGTAATTAAAAAAAAAAAAAAACAAATTACGTTCCGACAGACGATCTTACGCGAGCCATCGCCGTCAATGTCGTCGATGCTGTCGTGTATAGTCAGATGAATCATCGTCAGATAAATATTGTACGCGTTTACTCCGGTTCTCAAAAGCCAGTCGAATTCCGGATCAGTCATCAATAACTCCATGATTTATCTCGTTCCGTCGATGTATAATTTATTTACCCGGAAGTTTCAATTAATACGAAAACGTATTCATCTGAATAAAATTCAAACGAACGAAAAACAAAAATTTATCTGATATCAAATCTGTGGCCAAGAGCGAGAGCGCGCGTACCGGATCTGTCCTCGTTGGATGCTGCAGCCACCTGCGTTACCGACCGTCGGTCCGTCAAAAATTTACGCTTGCGACGTTGAGCGTCGCTCTCATCGATCGGTGACGTAACGTTCGAGCTACTCAACGGCCGACAGTCAGAACCTGGGGCCAGCTGAGTGACCTTGCGGTGTTTGTAAACATACACACGTTGTCGCCAGCGCATTGCTCAAAAAAAGTTATTGTTCCGACATTCGTGTTACGGTGCTGATCGAACGATTAACGATAAATTCGAGTGTATTGCAAGGACAGAGGAGTCATGGAGGTGGATCACATGTGCATTGTCGAAAACGAGATGGTGAGTGTTATTATTATTATTTTTTTAAACATTATTTCGGATAAAATCATGGCAATTCCGACGGTCGTCAGCGTGATGCAAACACAAGCGTTAAAGGAGGCAACGACACGGAGTATAGTATAGATATAGACGATGACACCATCTTGTTGACGGGGATTTTGATAATTGTCATGTGTCAAACGTTTAGGAATGCAAAATCCATCGAGATCGAATGTTTTCCAGGCCGGAAGGGTTCGCGTACCGTAAGGGCGTGTTTCTTTGTTCGAAGTCGGGCTATAGGTCACGGGACGGGTGGTGCAGGGTGAGGGTGGAAGGGGCAATCCGTTGACGAGAGGTGGCTGTTTCGTACGGGGACTATCCACGCTCCGAAAAATCATGTTTCGAGCACCCGATGACGTCAAGATGGCGCACGATGTCGGTAAACGCTCACGCGTTCGCGTTATTTCCTCACAAGATGGCGCTTGGCGATTCCGTCGTTGAACTTCGTTCGATAATCGACAGATGTCACGGCGAGATCAGCCGTCAGTCACGTGACAACCGCGACGTTGAACGAAGTCGCAGTAGCGGCACAATTTCGTATCGAATCAAACTAGTCCGTAAGTTTGAAAAGAGCTATCTAATATTTGTCATTGAAATTCATAAGTAATTTAAAACTTTCGCGGTCAAACATTTTTCTCGATTTATCCATCGACGTTGACGGAGAAATATTGAGATTTTTCGGGGGAAAATAGGGAAGAACATTTATTATTTATAGTTTTGTAATTTTCGCGATGTAATTTAATTCCCGGTCGAATTTACGCGCGATTATTGTAAATACTGTCAAATACGAAGCGGTTTTTCCGCCGCAGTGTATTATAATAAATATTGAATAAATTATCCACGCCGTGGGTAAAAATCCGCTCCCCATCCGCGAATCTGACCTTAAGTCGTAGAACCGCGACAGTTTTATCGCGTACGACCCCCCGCGGTCGAGCTTGCTTCTTTAAAACCGCGAGTTAACGGCGAAATCCGCAACGAGGCGCCTCCTATACGCTTCGGATGTCGAGCTTGCTGCGCTAGGTGCATCGCGTTAGTTCCCGGTTCGCAACGACGCACTCTCAATTCCCATCGTTCTCTCGTAAAAGTTTACGAGGGTCAAGTCGCGGGCTATGCGAAAATTTGATTTCGCGGAAATTGCGCGCGCCATTTACGTTGCACCGGTGGCACCGTTGAATTCTCGAGCGGTCCCTGAGAATTCGTCTTTTGCCAGTGAACTGCGCAGTTGAAACGATCAGCGCGACGCTCAACACCCGGTAAGTCTTCGTCCTTTTTCAATACGAGTTGGTTTACGGGGTCTAACTCGAACAAACCGTGATTGGTCATGTGCGCGTCGTTTTCGCGGGTTCAACGTACTCACGGTCGCCCTCTGAACTCTACGCGTTCGCATCGTCCCACTTACCCGCCCCTCCCCCGCCTCGACATCGCGCCCACGCAATGTTCACGCAACTTCGTAGTACGAAAATTAACAACCCGACACTAAACGCGCACACGAAGGGTTGTTTCCGTTCATCGCACAACCGGCTTTTATGCACTCAATCTACTTCGCAATCTCGAATAAAAATGTTGTTTTAAATTTTAATTGATACAAGATCGTGATTGATCGAAGTGCGAATGGATTTGTTCGTTGTGCTTTTACGTTGTTTGATCGTGCGATTGTGCGATTGGTGACGCAGCTAGAACGAATTCACGGACTTTCGAGCGTCTGTCACTCGACCGCGCCGGGTCGATATAAATCGTCGACTCTCGGTACGGTCTTGTTCACGCGCGTTGCAACGAAACGTACGGAACGTTTTTGCTGCGCAATTATTACCTTGACACGTCGCTGCACGAACGTTCACGACGATGCGCGTGCTCGTGCTTCGATGATCGCGAAGGGTTCGCACTGGTGTGGATTTGTATGGATGATTTTTCGTTGTATGAAACGAATTTGTTGCAACGAATTGCGACGTAGGAGTCGGGAAAAGAGGATGAATGGTTTCGAGTTTTTTTTTTTTTTTTATTGAGGAAATAGATGAGTCGAGTAATTCGTGGGTTATTATTTTTTTCTATTGTTCTTCAGCGGGGTACAAAATTGCGGGTTGTAATTAACGAAGTGGAATTCAATTAGCGTCACGATCTTGTCGATATTTTGCTGCGTGAATGCATGAGTATGTGTTGCATTTGGAATTCTCGAATTGGTTAAATCGTTGGAGCACAATTTTTTTTGGTTTTTCTTTCGGTTCTTCGAGCTAAAATTCGGTTTAATTGATTTTTCACGTTTGTAAATATGAGATTGACAGACAGTTCGGTTTCTCGCACGCTGAGATAACGTTTCGTTATTTAACGCGATTTATCCACCGACTTAACGTTGATGACAAAATTGACGAAGAATCGCAAACGCGAGTGGAAAAAACTTTTCCATTGCGGTTTTTTTTTTTTTCCTCTTTTTCCGGCAGTAACAGCAGCGAGAGAGCATTACACGTCGGTAGTACATAATTCGCTTTGGAGGTTGGGACAAACGTTACGTGATTATGAAACCGTGGTTAGCGGTATTGCCTCGGGGGGGGAAGTCGAGACCAACGCTGTCGTTTCTGGTCGCCGGTGGTGGGTGCTGGTGTATGCACTCCTCCACTTTTCACGAGCCAGACGAGTCTAATCTCATACGGGAACGCGACAAATTCGCGATGTCGAGTGTCATGCTCGACGTTGCACGCTCTTTCGGTCAACACCACGCGAATGTCGCTTGAGAATTTATGGTTACCACTCGGATTCACGCAATTACGAAAAAAGAAAAATTTAAAAAAAAGTCTTTTATCGTTCGTTCGTAAAATTGTTGAATATTACACGTCGAAGTTCAATCTTTGTTGACCTTACATTTAAGGTCTTACTGGACGAATCATCGGGCGAAAAGTTAGTCCAAAACCGGTGAATCGTGGATTGACAATTCTAGATCATGCCGTACATGTTTGGCCTTGCAAATAGCTGAAGTAATATTAAATTAACACTTAGAAATATTTATTATCTACTTTTAATAAGAATCGAAGTCAAATTCGGAGATATTGGCGTGTGGTTGACTGACGTTTTGTCAATGACTGTACAACGGAAATAACCATCTTCACGCGCTACAACGAGCAACACCGCTATATCTATATATACGTTTTCGGACTAATGTTTCAACTGTTTCAGGAGATTTTTCTCATTACTTTAATTAATTTCTCGACAATTATTCGGACGATTAATTTGAAACTGAGCATAATCGATCTGTCGATCCTAAATCTTGATGATATAATATTTTTAGAATTTTCTGACATTTAGTTCCATTCGTTTTGCAGTCATTAACGTCTGCAGAAGCGGTTCTCCCATAAGAGACGGTGTGAAATTCACAAATTTATAACTCCTAAACAATTTAGTGGAAAATTCTGAAATAATTCATGTATTATTATTCAATCAAAAAATATCATTCCTCAAATTTCCAAGAATTTCTGACATTTATCAGTAACCATCCAGTAATACCTTAAGACAAAATGTTGCAATAATTATTTTCCGTTTAAAAAAAAATATGGATAGGAAGTTTGATTCGTTTATCATTTTAAATAAATTATTAGTAACGCTAAAATGAAAATAATTACGCAAATAATAATTTAAATGAACAGAGGGCCGAAGCATTCATAATTTTTTCATTCGTAGAAAAAAAGTTGGTACTTATAAAAATATAATAGCCTTTACACAATTATCGCGCACAAAGTTTTTTTTTCTTTTCGGCCCGCTAGTTACTCAATTATGACGCGGATGAACGAAGCTTTCTCGTCGACGCCTCGACGATTTAACCAAGTTTCGTAAAGTGAAAATATTCTCATTTCTCACGACCTTTAATTAGCTCCCTTTGAACCTCGTAATCACGACGTTAATTAAACCCTCGTTTTATAATTAATTACTTTTGATACGTTGACGGCAACGTGGATCAAGGTCTTGTGTCTTTTGTGCAATAAACGCTTGTGCCTCGATTCTTCGCGCGGAGATAACGACAGAGTGACGATTTTGCGTGCCCGTCGCAGAAATGGCCATTTTAAATACATTCGGTGGAATTATTTTCGTAATACGTTTTCAAACAATTAATTATTATTAATTATCAATGGAACAATCAACATTTTCACGAGTCTGCCATAATAATGAATAATTTCGATGATTTATTGTTCTATAATTGATTCCAATAGTTGATACAAATTATAATCCATTGTAATTTGGTAATTGAAGTATTGCGAGTACTATTTAGGGGTCCGCGGAAATTTAGGAACCTTCATGGTTTCAATCAGTCCGTTCGTATGTCCGTCTGTAAATTACAGTTGTCCCATTCTCTCATCTATGTATCGATTACGATAAAATTTGGTATACAGACGTAAATCGATCACCGGAAAACGGTAATGACAAAAAAAAATAAAAACTAAATTTGTTGAACCCCTCCCGCAGAATAAAAAGTGAACTTGAAATTTTTTGTGGCTAACATTATTGATTAAGGTGTTTTTTTATAGGTTTCTTCAAATCCAATTTGAAATATTTTGAGATCTTTTTATTTTAACCCTTCGGTCACGAGATATTCGCTTTCAAAGTCGTCATTAGGACGTCCCCCCCTCTAATTTCTAAACTATCAATCCAAAAAATTGGGAAAAAATCTCATAATACAGCTTTTAATTGGTACATTCAATGAAAATTATAACGAACACTGTAGCAAAAATAGTTTATGGAATATTTCGAAGTAACTCTTTTTTTTAATGAGTAAAAACTCGTAAGAAGTCCATATATTAACTATATATGAAATTGGGCATATATAATTTATATATAGTTTATATATGTCCAATTTAGAAAAATCTTAAAATAAATATAATAACGCCAATAATAATAACAATAATAAATAATTCTTTTTAATATAATATAATAATATATCAAAAAATTAAATTAGAACGTAATATATACATGTATTTTATATATAATGTACAAATCAATCACACCCCTTTGTCATAGGTGCACAAACCTGAACACAAATAAAAAACTACGACTATATATCAAAAAATTATATATATAGTATCGAATCTAAGTATCGAATTAGAGATATATAAGCTATATATTGTTTATATACGGACTATATATGCCCAATTCCATATATAGTTAATCTATAGACTATGTATAATTTTTTCACTTGGGTTAACCAGTTATTTCATTGAATGCCCATTGATGACCATCCCTGGCCCGTCGTTTCTCTCAATTCGTCCGATACGGTCACGAATGAATTTATCGGAATTCAAACGTAACGCGAATTGCCGCAGTGTCCTTAAGTAGCCTCGGCACTTATCGAGATTAGTACGTGCATCCCGTGCGTGTGTACAGCGTGTGGCAAAAGTAACGATGCGTAACTCGCAACGCCGTCCTCGTTATTTTCTCCCCGCACATTGACCACAGCGGTACCGCTGCAATGGTCGCGGGTTCGCAGTTATCCGGTACGTAGTCCATAATACGCTGGAAACGGCGAAGAACCGCGCGACGACTTCTTTTTTCCCTTGAACTACATTTCCGCCAAACCTACCATATATACTCGTCCAGCACCAAGCATCGGTTTCCTCTTTGCCCGACCAACTTGCCACTCAAACATTATCACTGTGGTTATTTCTTCGACTTTGTCGGCAAGTTTTTTAAAATTTCATTTCCGCGTTCTTCATTTGCGGCTATTTTATTTTTCGCCATTTTTTACCGAGCGAGTACTAAACGTGTATCTCGACCAGAGACGGGCGTTTAGTCAATGGAAATGTTTTTGAAGTTCTTTCATTAAGCCATTGCGAATTTTTTAAAACATGTTGTCATTTTATTTCTTCTAATTAAACTTTTCGTACGTCGTCTAGAATGTTCAAAACGTGTTCTCGAATTTTTTTTAATCACTTCGGACGGATAGTTTGCTCACAATCTTTTTTTGAAAACTGACTGGGTGAAATTTACCCAGTGTGCCGACCGTGATATTATCTGGTAGTGCGACGGTAAAAGGTCGATAAATAAATTATCATGGATTATAATTATTGTTAGATACTAGAATCAATCTCAAAACAATTCATTAACATTATTTATTATTGCAGAGATGCGAAAATGTAAATTTCTCCGTGATAATTAATCATAATTGTTCGTAAATATTATTTCAAATACGTTTTCATTGAATGCATGTCCATCCTTGATCTCAACGTATCGTTGCGTAGCTCGATTTTTGCGGCGTCGCGCCGTCTCGGCACTTACGCTTCGATAAGAAACCATCAGACTGCTCGGTAGCCTATCGCCGGTGTATTTGTAAAAAAAAAAAAAAGGAAAGGTCGAGAGCGCAAGCGAATTAGCCAGTGGTGGAACTCGTCGTGCGGTCGGACGTTCTTTTTTGCTTCCACCGCTGCTTCTCGTCTCCGGCGCCGTCGGTCCTCTAATTCTCGTATTTTTTTTCTTTTACTTCGAACCGACGCATAACAATTGTCGCGATTGTTAGCGTTATCGTTTACCTCTATTGCCATTATCATTATCATTATCGTCACGCGGAGAACGGTTTGCTCGGTGGTTCACGGTCTTCCGCCGTGTCCCAGGGACGATGATAAGATTATTTTCTAGATCGGGTATTGGGGACGAGGACACTCGCGCGATCCGATCGTCGCTCCGATTCTTGCTTGGCAAATTTTAGTTTGATAAATTCGCGATTGAAACAACTAGAATTAAATTGTAGGACTTTTGTGATTAAAAATTAATATATTTCCATTAACACCGGATGACTTGAACGACCTTTCAGTCAACTAAAAATAAATGTATATCATTGCGATAATTATTCTTGACTGTTTCGTTAATATTTGTTGACTCTGGACTATATTATTATCAACTTTGATTTTGTCTTTGATTTTTATAGAATTCTGAGTCGCTGAATAAGCGATTAAAGTCGATCGAAAGTGTTGAAGAAACACGAAAGATTGCTCGACTTTACTTCTTTTTTTTTTCAAACATCTTTATTTAGTGTCCTCTGCCGATCGCATGACTCCATCTCCTCCTAATCTTATCCTTGTGCATAATTCGAGGATTAAAATAAAACATTGTTTCGTTATTACTTCCATTTTTATCAAACATCTTCATTTAGATGATTCATCTGCCAATCGTGTAGCTCCACTTCTTCTCATTTTTTTCCCTGCAACTAATTTAAGAACTAAATAAAAACTCCGTTTCGCCATTATAAGATACATTTAACATTTTTATCAGCATTGAATATTGAAATACCGTCGCGTGCGGGTTTCATTTCAAAATGGGTTTCGAACTGTCGAGTATTGAAACTTTTTGCGCTTATCGACAGGTGGTTTAACGTAATAATCCGCAGGACAAGCGATGGCTATCGTGTGTTTATAGTTATACGCAGAGGGTTAGTGCCGTTCCAGCGATTAATCCACAACACAGAAATTGGTATATTGACGTAACTCGTTACCTCTCCCAACCCCTTCCACCGTTCCATATTCCCCAAGAGCGCATTATCGATGGTCTCCACTGTTTGCTCGCCAAATTTATGCTTATTATATTGCCGGACAAACAACGAGGACCGTGTCGGCCGATTATTAACGGTGTGTATTCCGTTACAAGTGACATTATCTCCATGGCACTCAAAACCGCTGGCTTTATTCCCCCGTTGCGCGTCTCGTCGGCGTCGTCGACGTTTGCAAATGTCGAAACGTCGAGAACCCCGAACTCGTGTTACCAAAATACAACCGGACGGAATTATCACCGTTGCGTACGGCAAACGCGTTATGACGATCCTACCACAGCTGCGACGTAACGATATTTCGACGAGTTAATTCAAATTGTCAATATGTTAATGTATCTTCATTTATCTCGCGTGTTTACACGGTCGAATTAACGGTGCAACCGCAAAACCGGGCATCGTCACGCGCGCAAGAAAACATCGTGAAACGATAATTTGACGACAATTTGAATTGTTCCGATGGCCTCTCTTGGTCATATTTTGTTTGTTGACGTAACAATCGAAGAAAAAATAGATGAAAAATTAAACCTTTGATGTGACAGCCAATCTTATTCGTACAAAAAAATGGATGACGATGAGATACATTATTTTTAACGCGTTCGATGGTTTTAAATCGAACGAAATCGTTATAGTTGCCAGTAAACATGTTATTGATAAAATATACGGAATAAATGATCGTATGATCATTGTTCGAGACCATGCTATCGGTCGGTTATAAATAGATTCCGCGATTAGTAGCGAACGGTTTGCGACGCCCCACTAATGGCGAGCGATCGGACTGAAGCATTGGCTTCTTTCAATTGCACTGTAATAATGTATCTACACAACAATTGTGTACCCAAAAGAAACTAGCGAAGAACAAAAAATCCAAAACAGTACGACCTTACCGCGGTTCTTTAATTTTGAAAGAGATTGCCGTGGTTCATTGTATTCGGTGTGCGGTTTACCCACATGAGCCATTGTACTGTGCAGTCGTTCGTGCAAAGGCTTTTGGAAAGTCGAGGACGCGGTGTAACCACTAAAGGGATGAATTGTGTCTGTCCAGCGATTTATCCTTTGTTGTGCAGTAGGGGTATAGCCAAGGACATTTTCGAGCGGAATTTTCTAGTAAAATTTACCGTAAAAAATGAATTTCTTTTTTGATTCGGTGATCGAAAAAGTTAATGACACTTGTTGGCTCTTATTTGAGAAGCTTCGAAGCGTGCTCGGTATTTTTTAAAGTCAAAATATCGAATATTGTGCCCGTAACAGACGTTTGAACTTGCAGAGGTAGACCCCATGTGCACAATACGTAATTTTTCACACAAATGGAAGATGCTGTCTTTGTGTACGAGCTTCTTGCCACTTCCCCATACATTAGGGTTGATGGGGAAAAATTGAGAATAGGAGTAGCGACAGAGCTTCGGATAAAAATACGCATTTCAACGATTTTTCTTTTTCTATTATTACTATTATTATTATTTTTTAAATACATGACGTCCAGACACTGCCGCAGCTATGGAGTTGACCGGTGACCCAAAACCGATTCGGACAGCCCATTGATACAGCGCCCGTCCATACAGTCTCCCGCTGGTCAATTGACAGCATCTAGCGGATAGGAAGTAGTTATGGCACGTGAATAATCAGACGCGATTCCTCCCGTCAACGGAAGCGTCGTTCAGTTTCAGCAGCGCGTTTCAGCAACGACTCATGTATTTATGTATTAGGGTGTTAAATGTTAGGCCAGTTTTCTATCCTTCAGTATTGTCGGAATACATAATTGTTTTTGGAAAAATCCAATACCGTATGAAATTAACGGGTGTGAACCCTACTTTCACAAATAGACACGTATGGGTAATCTCATGCGATGTTTGCACAGTTCCTCTGTGGATTATCATCGAATTAATTTCCGTAATTTCGAAAAAACGAATATCTGAGGGTCCTGCGGTCCCGCCCCCTAAAATTGACGTAAAATATTCTGAAACTTTTCAATAGTCTAGTTTTTTCAAAATTATTTGAGTGAATTGGATGATAATTTTCTCAAAGAAACGGTGTAAACGTGGCATGAGATGCATCATACATATTCATTTTTTACGTGAAAGTGGGGTTTATACCGGTTAGTTCCATATGATATTGGGGTTTCTCAGGAATAATCAGTCACTCTGCCGATATAATAACCGAAAATTAGAAAAAATTCACATTTTCCAAACAGGAAACTTTACCTCATCATCAGCGCACACTAAGGTTTGAACTAGGAAGATCAAATTACTCTTAACATTTTTCTCTATGTATTGGAATCGATTTCGACCTAGGCGCAATCAAAATTCGAAAATGAACCAAATAAGTACCACCCTAATATATATGGGGCATTCCATGGCATGTCGATCAAAATCTGGCGATAATTTTTCAGATCGTTTTCATAATTTTTTATTCGAAAGTACTCACCGAAAAAAACAAACCCAATTTTTTTCGAACTTTTTTTAAATCTATTTTTTGAGATCATTTTTTGAAAATTAAAAATATTAAAATAAAAACGTCCGCTTTTTTTCGCCTAAAAAAAATCACAGAATTCTTATAAATTATAAGAAAATTTTCAAATGCTAATGCAAGATGGAGCTTTCAAAACTACCGGAGAAAAAAAATAAAAACCAAAAAATCGTATGTGACAAATGCATCACCAATATTTGTTGGCGATTTTTTTTCATTTTCATTTTTTTTCCTCCAGTAGTTTTGAAAGCTCCATCTTGAAATAGCGTTTCAATATTTTCTTATAATCTACAAGAATTCTGTGCATTTTTGCAGGCGAGAAAAAGTGGACGTTTTTTCTCAATTTGTTTAATTTTCAAAAAAACATCTCAAAAATATATTTTTTTTAAATTAAAACAAATCAGGTTCGTCTTTTTCGACGAGTACTTTCGTACGAAAAATTATGAAAACGATCCCGAAAAAAGATCGCCAGATCTTGATCGACGTGTCATGGAACGCCCCATGTACACCCCACACGTTCGGGAATAACGACTCCCCGCGACGCGTAGTAGACGCCCGGAACGAGAAGAAAAATTATATATGAAATTCGCGTGCCCGTACGATTCCGTTATTGCTCCAGCATCCTCGTTGCGGCTCACTAGAGTTGCTCTCGCGATGCCGTTTACGCGTGCACAACGGCATTGTTCGTTGAACTACACACGGGTACCCGCGAAAATGCGGCAACCGGTTTCCTCCCTTGCCCCCATCCATCGTGACTCCATGCGCGAGCTTTCATTGTTAAGGCCGTACCTGGTGGGTGCACTCTCGTCGTCGAGTGGCAGGGTGGTTGGCGACAGCAGCCTCCCTCGAAAATTACGAGGGGACCACCGGTTCCCCGGCTTCGCGAATCAACGTGGTACTGAGTGTTGTCCCACGCCAGGCACTCGAACAATGATGACAGAAAAAAAGAATTTAAAAAAAATTCAAGATCGGGCACACGCTAGTGCAAACATCGACCGAATACCGATGGGTTTTGCTCGTTTCGAATATTTCCCACGGATTTTCGATCCAAACAATTTACACGGAAATACAATCATCGTTCGCAATGTTTATAATTTATTTCGATTTGAAAATTAAACATTCCGAATTGAAATTATTGAATGTCGGGGTTTGCATTGTTTTCGATGCAATTAAACATTGAGCGACGCAAAATTCTCATTGACCAGATGCATCGCGTTGGCGCAAATGGTATTTTGTAATTAAAACGCTTGTACCAATAGGTTCGTTGTATTACTTCGAACGTAACGCAGCGTCGTGTCATAACCGCGCTTCATCGATATTGCAGTTAACCGTCAAAATGAACGCGAAATAAATGTATTATATATTCCCGTCGTTCGAAGTAAATTATACCCGTAAATATTGAATCGTTCGATTGGACTCGAAACGAAGTGTATTCGTTGAATCGAAACGCCCGCGAGCGTCGATTTTTATTAACGTTTCAAACGAAATTAATCGTTTTTGTTTCCATTCGTCTTCGCTTTCATGATTTACGCGACAAAAAAAACGTTTTGCACAAGCGCGTTTCATTGAAACGTTTGAATTTGTCGGTGAATGCGATGACCGTCGCAGGTACGAGCGTTTCGAACGGTCACAGCTGGGCTGTTTAACGAACGAGGGAGAAATGTTCGGCCAACATAAACGGGCTTTTATGAAACTGAAATTGCTCATTGCCCGCTGAATGATGGACTCGGACACGGACGAGTTATAACGTTCGCACAAACGCGAACAACTGCAAGCGACGAACGAGAGACGTGGCTTTGTCAAACCACCGGAGTATTCTGTTGTCCGTTCTTTAACGCGATGAAACTTCGTACAATGGATCTTTAACGCGTTAAGCGCACGGCCTGTTTTGTCTTCATTTCCGTTTGACCCGCGGTCACGCCGTTTTGCAGCGAGCGTTTTTCCGTGATTCGATAATATTAATTATTATTTTTTTTGGTAACAAGTAATATTAACCCTTAAATTCGTCGTTTTGCCGTTTGGCAATATATATTTTCTAACTCTATATTTATTGCAGGTACATTTGTATGGTTTATAAGCATTGTTGGCAAAAGGCAACGAACCGCTTAAGTGTATTTGCTTGCAGTGAGCGCCATTGATGCGATGCAGATGTTTTGAAATAATTTTTAATAATTTTTTCGTAATTGCAAAATAAAAAATGATAAAAAAAAAATTTTTTTTTTCAGTAGTAATTGATAAATAGAAACTGTGAACAAAATATCGTGCATTTAAGGGTTAAGATACATTATTTTATGATCCGTGAATAATTCGAAATTTATTAAGGGAAGAATATAATTTTTTTAATCGTCATATCGTCAGTCAACAGCGATTGACAAGACTCGAACGGACAATATCGTGTGAGTCAGTGCCTTAGATGGTGCTTGAGTCGATGCACGTCATGACATGCATTTAACTATACAGGAAATATAATTGCGTATACAACCTTAAGCTGCTGATTCATCGTCGGAGCACAACACGTGGATCCCATAATTTTTCTTACAATATCCAACGCAATTAACGTAATATCTGAAACAAAGAGAAGCAATAAAAAAATAGATAAAAATAATAATGAAACAACGGGCTGGTTGGTACGTTTTATTATCCTCGCGATGAGTTTGGGAGTCAAGACGGATGCGATGCACGCTGAGGGAATGAGAATCGTTCTGAACGTCGTGGATACCAACTGGTCCGGGTTAACCAAGACCGTACCATTTCTCTCAAGGAAACTCTTTAATTACGCCACTTTACTGCTCCCGGAATCCTCTTTACCGTGGCCTCGTCGACGGCTGTTGAACAATTTCCAGAAGGGAAAACGGTCTCTTCCGTCTAGGGCACAGTCGCGACGGGATATCGCGTTCCCGAGCAGTGTATATAACACGTTTTCAAAGCTCGAAACTTCTCAGGTTGATGCGGAAACGACTCGCAGTTACGATTAGTTTCTTTGCCGTTAAAGAAGTCCCTTTCCCTTCTTCATCGGGATCGTGAGCCGTTGCCCAAGTTGTAATGTCGTTCAGCCCTAAAAAAAGAAAAAGAAAAAATTCCACAAGCACGGTTTTAAATATTTTTCAATAAAAAATTTGGCAAGTTTAACGAAAGGGGAAAAGAAAAGACAAATAAATAAATAATTGTAAGATATCAAAAGTCCCGAAGTAAATTAGGGTTATTCGAGCGACTTACGGATAAAATATATAGGACCGAACATGCGAACTTTACAGTCTAGACATACTTTCTTTCCGTCCTTCTTCGTTCTCTTCCCTTTTTTTTCTTGATTCGCTTCTTTTTCTGCTATTCGAGCTTCTTGCCGAGCTACGAAAACTCTTTAATTAGACTTTGTAAATACTAGTCTCGTGGCGTTGGCTCGGAGTAACGACGAAATTTCGCGGTGCCTAAGGAGTAGAACGGTTTGGTAGAGATGGAAAACGACGAGAACCGTTTCTCATCCTCCGACTGCTGCTGCTGCTGCGGCTGCTGCTGCTTCGGTCTGGAGAAAATGTCGAGACGTCTCGTACTTTCATTATTAACGGAATTACTCCTCCAAGCCCGCGATATCCTCTGACGCGTCGTTCGCGGCTGCTTATATTGCGCTTGACAGCTTTTTTCCGTAAAATTCGTTCTGTGTGTCGGCGTAGATTATTAAAAATAAAATTGTAGTATACAATTATAATTTTTCTGTGTACCGAGTATTGATAATACGGTCTTGCTCATTGAAGCATGGACCACGTCGGTACACAAAAGACCTGTTAAAATAACGAAAGCTCGTCAAATGGATGTCATGTGCGCTGCACGAAGCGCTTGAAGCCCCCTTGATCGGCACGAGAGTTAATGGCTATGTTACGAACTCCGCCAGCGTTTGACCCAACGATGGTTGGCAAAGGCGCGAGAGATTGTAAAACTGAAAAGAGAATGGGATAACGGAATGGGATTGAACGGGGAAAGGTATAGACGGAAAGATAGCCGGAACGCTGAGCAGCGCGGAAGAGGAAGCCGTGTGGAAGCGCGATGGCTCGGTCGTGAGGAAAAAATGTATAAAACGAGAGCATCCACGCTCGGGGGCGCTCGTGAAAAAAAAAAAAAAAAAAGGAAAAGAAAGAGAAGCAAAAAAAAAAACGAACGTGAACGTTAAGCAAGAAAGAGGATTCGAGGAGATTTAATACCAGATAGCATTGAGGTAGGACAGGACGGTGGTAAACATCCATGGTCCGGTACGACGTAGCTTGCTGCTTCTTGGTCCGAGAACGACGAGGAAAGATAGTGGATAGCGGAAACGCTGGGTTTGGTCGAGGAAGAGGTTTGAAGAGCTCGGTTAATCTGTATTTTGTCACCCGTTGGCGAGCGTATGCATAGCTAATAACCGGAGAAAGCTACTGAAACCCTTCGGGAACGTGTGAACTTTTAACGTACGAATTTTCTAACGTTTTGAGACTATCTTTTTTTCTTTATCTATCTTTTCATCTTTCTTTTTGTGATATCACGAGTTACGTGTCGCCGAATACGATTTTTCGTCCACTGACTGAGGAGGAATTTGAGTTTTGTTGTTTTATTTTCCCGTGGTCATTGAAATCGAATTACCATTCAACGAAATTATCGGGAAATAAAACGGAGTAGGACATTTTCATTTCTTATCGATTTTTCAGTACCTTTGGTCAATTTTTGGGAAAATTAAAAGCGTTGTCTGGTAGCATACGAGAATTTCTAATGTAAATGTGTGGTTTGGAGGAAAAAGAGAATAAGTCCATTAGACAAATTTTCGAAATATAGCGATTCTACCTTGCGAAAGCTAATAATTATAAGGTTAAACCGAGTTTCTCGTAATATTTATGGTAGCATTGGGTAAAATTTGAATAGTAACCAATGGAGAAAAGGAAAATTTCGTTAGACCTATTCAGATTTGCCTCCAAAATGGGGTATTATGAAAATGCTGTCCCAAAACGTTGATTACCGTCCAATTACCAGACGTTGTTTACATTTTAATCACTTAATCTCCTTTTTCGAAAAAAGTAACTTCCTAGTTTTTGCCTCTAAACCCACGGTAATGACATCATTTGCATTTTTTTCAACCAAATATATATTTCCCTCAGCGCTGTGAGTGTCCAAGTAGTAACCAGTCGAAATAGTCAGACGAACGGCTTTGAATAATGATTGCGCTCTGTACGAAATTACAGCCGTCGTTGATGAGCTTTTTATTTTTCGGTTGCGCGTGGCGGTTGTGTCTCTCGTGGATGATTTTTCGAGTACGTGCCTGTTCGGCTCCGAGTACTCTCGAGACATCTTTACGTTTACAGAGAAACGAGAGTGCTCTATACTAATATGCACAACGAGGCAGCTATACTCGTGCACGAGCGTCCTGTCTCCGATGTCGCCTTCGTGTTTCGGCGTTGAAGTAAACGATCGTACATATCCGATGTCTTTAATGTTTCAGGAGGGTTCCCGCGGCGACCGGAAAGAGGGGGGCAAGCGAGGACGCAAGCCTGGAAGGAAGGCGTCCGACAAATCGGACATGAGAGCCAAGCTCGGTGAGTGGGAACAAAAATAAAGATTAAAATACAGGGTAAAAATGTCGAGAAAGAGGGCTGAGCGTTCGCAACGGGATTTCCGGTTTTTAACCGGATTTTCGAAATTTTTTTCGGTCGAATTATCAGTAATTATCTTTGATTTCCGATTGAATCTTTGAGACTCGCGAAATGAGAGTCGGGCTAAGGGGCAACTTCGACTCACGATTGGATAATATGAAAATGTATGGAAAAATGACAGAATACCTGGGAAAATATCGTGAAATATAGATATGGGCTATTACGGTCACACACGAGTTAGCGACGATGATTTATTTTTACCTCTGATACATTAATGCGTTGTATCGCGTTTTCAAAGCTCCCTATAATATTATGCGGAGATCTAGATGAAAAAGGTGAAGTCGACACTCCAGGAAGTTATCTATTCTTTCAGTATACTATATAAACGATATAAATTCTTCTAAAAATAAATATTTGTGGGATCAGTTTAAATTCTACAAGTAAATTAGTAACCATTAGTTTTTTTCTGCAATGACTTATGATTAAGAACGTGA
This sequence comes from Sussaba pulchella, assembly GCA_963971145.1. Classification (NCBI taxonomy): domain Eukaryota; kingdom Metazoa; phylum Arthropoda; class Insecta; order Hymenoptera; family Ichneumonidae; genus Sussaba; species Sussaba pulchella. Next base: position 2,686,000 of record OZ020166.1, read on the forward strand.
GAAAGACAATCGACTGGGTTTAATCATGTAGAATTGAATTCTCGTCTAAATTTAATTCCCGGGATATATGTAGTTGAAATATATTCCGATTGAAATTGAGAATAAAATAAGCGTATGATGAATTTGACTCGGAATGGCCCGCGTACATCGCATGCACACACGATAGACATGCATGAAAGCGACGAACAGCCCGCGTAAAGCCACGGCAGACCAAAGTGAAGTGGATATGCGGAAATGGAGATGTCCCACCAGCCAACCGCACCCTCCTCGCACTTTCCACGAATATTTATCTGTTTTCTTGATGAATATTTATGCGGCTTACGGCTGCGATGCCGCTCGAAAACGTTGTTGCACCGTGATGCCGAACCCGAGTGCACGCAGACAGCTCTTTCACTGTACTCGCGGCACTCGCGGCGCTTTGCGGTGTCGGACGGTCGGGTTTGGGGGGGTGTATTTTGCAATTCCACATCATTTTGCCAAGACGCGAGAGAAAGAATGAAAGACGCAGCGAGCGAGAACGAGAAGAATAGACGGAGAAAGCGCAGAGAGAAATGCTGTTAGTCCACTCGCCGTTGGTTTGTTTTCGCTTGAAGTAAAATATTTACCGCCCATATACACATACATCTCATTTTATATAGGTATATATGGGGCAAAATTTCCCAATTCACCGAACTGAAACCCTGGTATCCCCCGATGTGGACGATGATTTTTTTGTAGTATCCTTTGAATCCTACGACCTCACTCATTTTTTTAAAGATTTTTTAGACCCCTCCTTCCCCTCCCCACCCCCCGCCATTTTATTTTTATCAAGAGGTAACTGCTATTTTCCCCCTTTTTGTTTGGATGACATTTTTTTCCCGGATACTCTATTGAAATTGGAGAACTGTTTTCGTAAAATTCGAGTGGGTAGTGGGTTCCTAATATTTTAATTAATTTTTTTGAAATTTTGCAAAAATTCGAGTTTTTTCGAAATTTAAATGTATGATAATGGTTTTCCATTTTAAAAAACGAAGAGGAAAATGAAATCTATCTTGCGAAAAATCGATGTTCCGATTATTTCGACGGAAAATCGATAGGAAATAGGAGTTACTTCTTTATGATAGCAACAATTAATTCATACTCAAAAATCGTTTTTCTATCGAAATAATCGAAATATCGATTTTCTTGCAATCTAGATTTCATTTTTCTTTTCTTATTTTGGATGGAAAACCATTATCATACATTCAAATTTCGGAAAAAATCGAATTGTTGCAAAATTTCAAAAAAATAAATAAAAATATTAGGAACCCGCTGCCCACTCCAATTTTACGAAAAAAGTTCTTCAATTTCAATAGACTATCCGGAAAAAAAATTCATCCAAATAAAAAGGGAGCAAATAGCGGTTACCTCTTGATAAAAATAAAATGGCGGGGGGAGGGGAGGGAAAGGAGGGGTCTAAAAAATCTTCAAAAAACTTAGTGAGGTCGTAGGATCCAAAAGATACTAAAAAAAAAAATCATCGTCCACATCGGGGGGAATAGGAGGGTTTCAGTTCGGTGAATTAGGAAATTTTGACCCATATATGTTTTCGGCGGGAAACAAAACGGATATACAAGGAAACGCGCATGTATCGTTGAAAGCTACGTAAGACCTAACCCACCGGAAAAACCGTCACGTATTATTAAGTCTCGTGCAGTGAACCGCGTATCTAATTTCGCGAGGCTGTTATTTTTCGTAATAAAAAAGTCACCTTTTTATTTCAGCTACGAAAAGTTTATAATCGTAGCCAGTTCTTTTCGCCACCGGTGCCGTAAACCTTCTTCTCCGACTCTCGTGCACGTTTCTTCTTTCTTCCGTTGCTCATGCTTTTCGTCCACGTACTGCACTTCCTCAACTCTCTCCCGCCTCACAACTGTGGCTCCATCCTCCAAGATCTTTTTGTACTTTTGACTTTACTTTTTTCCTTGTTTCTTTGTTCGTACGCTTGCACAGTTCGGTATTAGGTTGTTCTTATTTTACGACGTCATTGTGGGGAGTATCGCGAAGACCCGAATAATGTACGTAGCCTCGGTACCACCGTTTTGGAAATACACGATTTCCATGTAACGTACACGTCGCAGAAAAATACAGTCCGACCTTCCAATAAGAAACCCGGCAATAAGAAACTTTCTCCAGTTCCTCACTCGAGGGCTTCCCCCACTCCGACTCGAACTCCGAGCTAAAGAGCGCGGAGCGCGCGCCTGGTGGGGATATGCGATATATAAGAAAAACTCTTCCTCTTGGGGGCTTTTCGTTTCTTATTGGGAGGTCGGACTGTATTCACAAAAAGTTTCCCAATCGTCGGGGAATCCCCCGTTTGCTGTACGCGTTTTTCCGCGTGGACGATAACGTCAATGCGACAAAAGGGCGACGGGACAGCGATTGATAAGCTTTATTTTTCGCCAATCCATGGACATTCTCTTTCGTTTCGTCATTGCGTGGTGGTCAAGCGAGGTTGGAACATCCCCCCGCAACGACGCAGCCTTCGTGCATTAATTCGTCACCGAGCGAAAACGTCCTCACGTCGTAATCCGCAACCGCCACAGATTTCTGGACCTACCGAAGAGATTTGTTTGTCCAACCCCACCCTTGAAAACGTTCTTCTCAAACGACTCGACGCCGCGGCAAAGGCTCGAGCCGGATAATACCGACGAGTGGATCGTAAAGCTTTTTATTACTCCCAGAAAGTGCTGTAAGAAATTTGAAATTTCTTCGTCTTTTCCTCTATCTTTCTTTTCGCCTTCCTTCGCTTTCTCTCCGTTCTTCGGGGAATCCCAGCGTGACAGTGGCTCACTTCGTACCACGACTGCGGGTTATGACGTGCAATGTACATTATAAACCCGCTAAACCTTCGCCACTAGCTTGAACAACGAAACTTCACCGTCGTCCCAGAGGCATCACCGCGGAGAATGGACTTGGCCAAGTGTACCACTCCATTTTCTCAAACATTGCGACCTAAAATGGCCCACGCCGGCGTAACCATCGCCCTCGCACGCCCACGGGCGAACCATGACGCGCGCTTCGTCCCACTGGCGCGCGAAAACACGGTGATTCGGAAAAATTTTCCATCGTGTGACGTTCCACTGTAAATACACGGTCGTGTACGTGCGGTCGAGTGGTTAAAGCTTGTAAAATGTCGCGTAAACACACTTTTTTTTTTTGTCACAGTATTCCATAAAATCCGATAGCTGTGGTCATTTATTTTTACGAAGGGGTGGAAGGTCGTGATTTGGGGTGGGGGTCAAAATTTCGAATGGAATAAATGTAGAACGGCCGGTATCTCGAAACGGAAATAGTCGAACATCCAAATTAAGAAGAGTCGTTTATTCGAACGTCTTTGAAGTCGAAAATAAAAATCACGAAGATCAAAATTTCGAAGCAAAATTTATATCGAAAAAAAAAATTCGAGTGTGCACATTGTTTCGTAATTGAACCAATAGATGGCTCAATGTTCGACATTTTGATGTTCGACATTTACATGTTCAGGATTTTTATGTACGACATTTTGCCCCTTCGAAATTTAAATTCTCGCCAAATGCTTTTTTTGGCACGTTGGGTATTCGAAATATATTAGCTGTTCACGATTATTTAGCTCGAAAATATCAACTTTTTAACTATTCAAATCTGTATTATATTCTTTCCAAATATAGATCCTCCAAACAAATAATTTCGAATGAAGATCCACTCGAATAAAGGAGATTCGATGGCATCGTGTGTCGAAAAAGAAAATTTCAAATAACGAATCTTTGGGTGTTTCATATTTCGGTTCTTTTTTTTTTCGAAATACCGGCCGTTCTACATTTATTCCATTCAAAATTTTGACCCCCACCCGTGATTTGCATTACAGGTTGAATTTACAGAATGAAGGAATCTTTTAAACGTTCGGTGCTGACGTGTTTATTTTAATGTGAACGAATGCCGAATGCGATTTTAGTTCGTCGATTAGTACGAATTGTTGGTTTGAATTTTTTAAGGCGGGAATTTACACGCCTTATCATGAAATGAGGGAGAAAAAAATTATCAATCGAAGATTCATCGTTGAAAAAAAAATTCAAACTGCTTTCAGATACGTACTCATAAATTTTGCATTACTTCCCATCGTAAATTCTCGTGCTCTTCCGAAGCTAATATTATTCGACATTTTTTATTGTAAGATTCGTAAAAAGAAAACGGGTTTGACGTGAAAATATTTACGAACGCGAATGCGTGGAATTTCTTGCAACAACGAACTAGAAAAATCACGAATTCACGGATGCTGCGTAAAATGGGATGGTAATTTTTCGTGGTATTTATTGGTTTTTTTTTTTTGTGTTTCAAATGTTTGCAGAGCGCAGTAGACAGAGTGCGAGGGAGTGTCGTGCCCGAAAGAAGCTCAGATACCAGTATTTGGAAGAGCTCGTGGCCGATCGCGAAAAAGCTGTTCTCGCACTGAGAAAGGAACTCGACATGGTGAGTACCCGAATTCATCAAACGATTCTTCATTATTATTCTCGCATTTCGCCTCGGTTCCCTTTTCCATCCAGGCTCCGCATATCCACCGCAAATTCTCTCGTATATTTTTTCGCCGACGTAAAATAAATAAAAATATTTCCGGCCCTTCGCTCTGAAAAACGAAAAGAAATGAAATAATAAATGGAAAAAAATTTCAAACGCGAATCGCAATTGCGATGAGGAAGAGAGCGATAGGGACACGCGCGATACGATATTTTTTTTTTCGTAAAAACACCGAAGCGCGTTTCTCTCGATTCAGTTTGTTGGCTTTTCTATTTGCCGCTACCACGTGGCGCTTTCATTGACGCAGCGATACGACGCGACAGTCGTGTGTGTGTGTGCGTCGGTGCTTTTCAATTCACCGCGCAAACAAACGAACGAAAATAAAAATGAAAATAAAAATAAAAACAAAAAAAAATAAAAAAAAATAAAAATAAAAATAAAAATAAAAATAAAAATAAAAATAAAAATAAAAATAAAAATAAAAATAAAAATAAAAATAAAAATAAAAATAAAAATAAAAATAAAAATAAAAATAAAAATAAAAATAAAAAAAATAAAAATAAAAATATAAATAAAAATAAAATTCAAACGAAAAATAAAAATAATGCATGACCGCGTTGCGATTTATTCGTGCGAAAGGGTCATTCGAAACTTCGCGGTAAAATTTGTGTAAAAAAAATTTTTTTATTCGACCGCGATAGAGACACCGAGATAGAGACACCGAGATTTTATTTTACCCCTGTAAAATCCGGACTTCGGGCAATTTTCACGGAACGACGAAAGTTCGCACATGCGCATGCGCTCGCGCGAGTTTGTGACGTTTCAAAAAAACCCGCGGAAGAAGAAAGAACGACGGAAAGAAGAATGAAACCACCTCGAAGAGATCGTTTTATGTGATTCGAGTTGTATTCGAAGCGAACCCAGACACCGATTCCCGAAGATCCAACGCACTTAAGTACTTCCATCCTCTCTCACGATTCTGCGACGTTTGTCACCCACTCAATCCCGCTTGGTATCTTCCGATCGCGAGGAAATAATGGGGCGTTCCATGACAAGTCGATCAAGATCTGGTGGCCATTTTTTAGATCGTTTTCATAATTTTTTATTCGAAAGTACTCATCGCAAAAAACGAGCCCAATTTTTTTCAAATAAAAAAAATGTTTTTTTTGAGATATTTTTTTTAAATAAAAAAAAAAAGAATGTCTGTTTTTTTTCGCCTGAAAAAATTCACAGAATTCTTATGAATTATGAGAAAATTTTCAAACGCTATTGCAAGATGGAGCTTTCAAAACTACCGGAGAAAAAAAATAAAAATCAAAAAATTGTATACTTGACAAATGTAGTACCAATATTTGTTGACGAATTTTTTGATTTTTATTTTTTTTCTCCGGTAGTTTTGAAAGTTCCATCTTGCGATAGCGTTCGAAAATTTTCTTATAATTCATAAGAATTCTGTGAATTTTTTCATCCGAAAAAACGGACATTCTTTTTTTTTTTTTTTTTTATTAAAAAAAAATCTCAAAAAATATATTCTTTAAAAATTTGAAAAAAATTGGGCTCGTTTCTTTCGATGAGTACTTTCG